>JAODKM010000058.1:6777502-6789161 GCA_026780845.1 Petrocephalus sullivani | reverse complement strand
GGAAGGGGGGGGAGGGGGGGGGGGGGGCACCCGGTGCGAAGTAGCGCCCCCCCCCCCCCCCCCCCCCCCAAATGAGCCACTGTGTCTGCACCCCCTGGCCCAGCACTGCCCACCTGTTTATCCGTGCCACCGCCCTCCCCCATCAATCTACTGCTAAAATAAAATCAATTCAGTTAGCATCTCAAGGACAAGTCGGTGGAGGCGAAAGGCGACAAATCTTTGTTACTTGGTTTATTTCATTTTAGAACATTAATGGCTCACAGGATAAAAAAAATACCATATTTTGCAATATTTGTTTTATTTTGTTGAAGAGTACTGACTTAAAATAAAGTTATTTACAGTTATTAAGCGAGGTTATTAAACATTCACCTTCAATTTGAAAAGCAATGTCATAAACTGATGCAAAAAAATGCTGTTGATGGACAAAGTGGGGGAAATGGCTTCATATTGAGGCTGTTAAACTGGACTCATGCAACAAAGAAATAGGTCTAGGTATAACTTATTTTTGTCCTTATTCTGAGACTTCTGTAGGGAAAGTAGGAAAATGTCTATACTAAGTAGTCATATTTGTATATTTAAAAAGAGGGAAGGAAACCCTGCGTTTGCATTTTGTTTTGAATACACTTTTAATAAAAGGGTTTGTGACATCTCATATGTGGCTTTGACTTACAATGCAAACATTTAGATTTAGTCTATCCCCATGTAGCCTACCTGCTTTGGATCTGTCATGGTCCCTTCTGCTTTGGATCTGTCATGGTCCCTACCTGCTTTGGATCTGTCATGGTCCCTACCTGCTTTGGATCTGTCATGGTCCCTTCTGCTTTGGATCTGTCATGGTCCCTTCCTGCTTTGGATCTGTCATGGTCCCTGATGGTCCCATTCCTCCATCATGCTCTGCCATGACACACACACAAAAACACAAACACACATACAATGTATTCCTATCTTTATGGGGACACTCCATTCATTCCTAAGAGCTTATCCCTGATTCCAACTTTGACACCCTTAACCCCTACCCAGCCCTAACCTTAACCATGTGTAACCAAACAAAATATGACTTTTGGCATTTTTAGTTTTTTGATAGTTTTTTGTTATCCTTATGGGGACCAAAAAATGTCCTCACAAGGTAGAAAATAACTGTTTTTTTCACACTGTGGGGACATTGGGTCCCCACAACATAATATAAATATGTCCATACACAGACTCACGTACTTATCTAAACGGGGACCTTCCATTCATTTCTATGGGAATAACCCTAATCCCAGTCACGACTCCCTTAACCCCTTCCCAGCCCTAACCTTAACCATAAGTAACCAACCCAAATACAAGACTTTCGGCATTTTTAGTTTTTTGATTGCATTCACAGATTTTTATAAAACTGAAAAGATGTCCCCAAAAGTAGGGAAATCTCAGGCATTACTACACTTTGGGTCCTCAAATGTGATCTATGCAAACCCCCCCCCCCCCACACACACACACACACATATCTTTAGAAATATATAAAGTGTATTGATATTCTGCCTAAAGATAATGAGTTTTTGACCCCCCCACCCCCTTGAAAATCATGGCCCAGTCCGTCAGACGTGTTCATGCTCTGGCACTGAATCGGGAAAAATCTGCCAGGGAAATTTGTGTTGGACGTGAATTTTGTACTTTCACTTCTTGTGAGAATGTGGTGTAGTTAATGGCAGGGTATCTTGGGAGGAGAGGTGATAACAGAATTCCCAGGAACACCCAAGAGTAATAAAGTAATAACACATTTAAAACTGATGTGTTTACCTGACATAATAGTTGGATAATGGGTGACATTCTCAGCAAAGTGAATTTCATGAGCAGCAGAACAGCCTGGCAGAATTCTTTCCTTTGACTCCCCCTGATATATAAAAGCAATAAAATACATTCACTCTTGCAGAGACTAATACAGGAAGTACACGCTCAGTTCTCAGTAATACGTTTGCTGACTGAAGGGCAATAAGCACCTGAGTGACACACCATTCATAAACAAGCCCGGCTAACAGATGAAACAAGCAAACATGCAGATGCGGCTCACATTTTTGCTGTGAAGATAAATTCTAGTGTCAGTCCCTGTGGCTTTAATACTGGGCTAACATGATGGTGTGGCAGTCATGTTTATGATCTGATACCCCAAGTCAATTTTTTATTGCCCGAATTCTAGCATTTTTTTCTTCATTCACTATTTACAGGGTCAACCTGGTACTGCTGTAAATCATCTCTGATGAACTCTGTGCTTGTAAACCCTTCATCATGGGACCAGGAAGGAGTCAGACGTGCTGGAGATCTTCTTTACTCTTGACTATGTCTACACAGAATCATGACTCAGCAGAGACACAATTCTTATCTTGTGTGGTCTGTCACTTGGGAAACAAATTCAGTGAGTGAAACTACGCAGTTGCTTTTTAGATGTACAGTTAAGGCCTAACTCTTTCTGTCGTTGTTTGTTTTGTGTCATAGTTTGCATCTTAAAGCATTTCTTATCGAGAAAAGTATGGATCTAGGAATACATGTCTAGGAAAGTATTTGTGAGATTGATTGATTATAACACGGGTGCATGATTATAATCATGCACCCTATCCATGATGCTCTTTACCTAGTGCTCTGTGCTTTTTTTGGATAAGCTCGAGGCTCACCTCTATCCTTTACTAGGTCTGGTATCACAAAGCTGTATTTTTGGGTTAACTTGATTGATTGGGAGTCTGGGCTAAATATAGGTGAACAAAGATCATTTCAAATGCTTTTTAACTGGGGTACGTTAAATCCGTCTAGCTTTCTAAATAACCAACAAATCTTGCTTTGAAATACAGGCCCACAGATAAGTGTTTATGGAAGACGTATGTATGGATGGTCAGATGAGTAAGAGGAATATATTATCATTGGGTTTGGTGCATCTAAGGAATTTACCAGGGTACATCTATTTAGGGTATTGAACCAGTCGGCCAACAAAAACACAGGAAGCTGACAAGATGGATCAGTGTTCCACGATAATGACACTAGTGCCTTGGGCAGCACCAAAGTGTATTTATGCTGATTGATTAGGGGAGTATGAGACGGAGACCCGCCTCCGGATTGCTCGTAGCTGAGGAGAATGTCCTGTGGGATTAATATGTATGTTTACATTTATTCATGTAGTAAATAATGTGATGCAACGTGACATAAAGGTCAATGCATGCATTAAAGAGAGGGCATCAGCACAGGGTCACTGAGTGGAGTGAGATTTGGGTCTGTGCTACAGTGTGGCTCGAGGTTCTCATAGAAAATGCAAGGGGGGTTCTGATAAGGTTAAGAGTGATTAGTAGGCTGGTCAGGCAGGGCTTGCAGAAAGCAGTGAGGGCTGTGCATGACGCCTGTCTCCACCTGGTCAGATTCTTATCATTCAATCACGATACAGTTGCAGTGCGTCGGCAATGTTTTGAGAAGAAAACGTCGCTGAGATGGTGGGTCAATGCCCAGCTGCCGCTGCAAAGAGATTGGTGTAAAGTGACAAGGGGCTTAGGCTGGAATTACAGGCTGTTTCAGTGAAGGCGGTGCACAGGAAATCAGTACGAGATTAGCAGCCCCCCATGCAACATAAACGGTTTTACGGCACCCTAGCTGAACGAAGGGCTTGCAGGTTCCTCCAGCCATCACAAAGTGTAGCACATTAAGGGAACACTAATGACAGAAGACTTTACAGAGGATTTTTGGAGATGAGATGCAAAACTCTGTGAAAGGAGAAATAAACCCGATTATAGAGACAGAAGTTGGATTTTTAAAATTAAATGAGTAATTTGGCATGAATTGGTTTAGAGGGACGTGTGAAAAGGCATTGGGAGGAAATATGAACATTTTATTGCTACGTGTCATTACTTTATTAGCACTATATCTATATGCATAGTAGTTTATTGCAAATGCTAATTTAATTTAATTTACAGGCAAATCATCCAGGTCAGACCATGTCATAAGCCAGCCTGAGAGCAGTATCCAACCAGCGGACCTATTTTTGACTGACGCTTATGATTACTAACATAAAAAAGACATGTTCAAATCTATGAAGATGAAAAGACTTTGGCTCACTTATATTTTCATATTCACTGAAAGATATGGTTCTAGTGGTTCTAGTGATTTCTGCCTTTTCAAAAAAGGGAAGATTAAAATGCAACAAGATTGTTATTGTAGTTTTCATGGGGCATAAAAACGGTGATTGAAAATGGCCCTTGTTGACATGGTGGTGTTCAGATATAGCCCAGTGTTATTCCTGGAATGGACTCCATACTTCCAAGACCGTGTAGTTAGAACACCGTGTAGTTAGAGTACAGAATAGTCTTCCTTTAAATCAGAGCTATATAAGGTTTTCACAACTCTGAGCTTTTAGTGGAATGGCATCCTCTCGTTTGTAAATTTCTTATGTTCTTATGTCCTTAAGAGCCTCAATAACCCAGCAAAGTACAACTGCAGCACAAATACATTATACAGCTTAAGACCGGACGCTAATGTCATGCTCAGTCACATGATAACGCAAGCGGATGGTGTGCACTGAGATATGGGAACAATCAGAAATACTGTGAGCTTCCCCATATGCATAAGTTAAAATAAACCTGGGGAAGGCAGCCCATGTACACCATGAGACGTTCCCCCCCGAGGTGGGTGAGTCCATGGCATGTCTTTCAATCAGCTTCAGAAAATGAAGCACGCATATAAAACACTACTAATGAGACCATGTTCACTGAAAGGAGAACTTACATCAAGCATCTGGCACAACAATCTCAAATTTTTGCGATCTCTTCAAAAGAGTGTATTGTCAGTATGAATATACCTCAATCAACTCTTCATCAAGGCATGGTTGACATCTTGTCTATGCACTGACAAATGGCACCCCCTTGTGGAGAGTGTTGTCACAGTACTTGGACTATGACGGTATCCAAGCAGCTGTTGGCGAAATCAGATTGATTGTAAAATGCTGAAGAGGAGGTAGCTTGGCGATTTCGTTTATTTTCCTTTTAAAACTTGCATTGCGCTGCAAAGGCCAATGTCCGGATTTCATAAAAGCGGGTTTTAAATCTGACAGTAATATACTGGGATGTATCTATGAATGCTTTGAAATGTAATTTAGCAGTTAAATCTCGCGTTAAATCGACAACCAGACTGTCGCAAAAAGTTACATCGCGTTCCCTAGAATCTCGCATAGCTGACATTTGTTTTACGACCTTTCATGGTAGATCACTTACAGCAGAACAATTCACTCCTCGAGTTTTGAAACAGTACTATTCCCCAGTTTTCTTTTCTCAAACCCACATCTGCACTGACTTTGAAATTTGCGGATTTTCGGTGCACATTTCTTGCAAACGTGTAACGTGTGGCTACAGCTGCTCTCCTCGCACATGGCTTCACTATGATGTGCTCCTCTCCATAACTGCTTTTTGTGTATATGAGGGTATTGGGTGGTCCTGGCCATAATGTACCATTCTGGCTACAGCTGTCTGGCCTACAGGTTTTGACTAATCTTTTTAATCACATTTAACTACATCTGCATTTCGGAAGGTCTCACCCTTTCCAAAGACCACATCAGTATGGAATCTGTTAAAGACAATTTAAATTCTGATTTCAGCCAATAGGCCGCACATAATGGCTTGATGTTATTATATCCTGGTTAATAGTGCATTGTTTGTATACTGTTACTATAATGTTCCTGCCTGTTGCTCAGCTTTGTGCTAGCCCTGAGTCTCCCATGTCTATCTTCAATGGTGACTTTTTGAAGAAATTGGTGCCTGGCACATGGTGATAAAGATTAAGCACTGTGGGAAACTGGGGCCATACCTCTGGATGACCGGTTTTCAGTGCACATTTCTGCTGTGAGTCTGATAGCCTTCTCCTCCGTCTAACAGGGCTGTGTAAGGGGGAAGGCAGGGGTGTCTGAGTACTGGCCGCTTTCCCCTAAATGAATTACAAAGCCCCCCCTTTGATGTTCCAAGTGCCCCCTCCCCCATAGCGAAAATCTGCTGTTCTCACACGTCTGCACATGTCGCTGGTGTTAAGGGCCACATTTGCACATTAAACTGACCACGCACGTCAAATAACTAAAGATGAATAGCAATTTTTAAAGCATTAAAGGACATGTTGCTCTCCTTTTTAAGCAGTACAGAAGGTTGTATTTCAAGAATCAAGTAGCTGATTGCTGATCTTCAGCGTAGATGCCATAGAATACCTAAAGAATTTGAGAATGTTTAGAGTAAGCTTTATTGTATTGCTTTGATATTAGGCTAACAGGATCAGGAAGAGGGGTGGCACAGAGTTGCAGTGGTTAGCACTGTTGCCTCACACTTGGGATCTGGGTTCTGTTGGTGGAGTTTGCATGTTCCCCCTGTGTTGTCGTTGGGTTTCCAAAAACATGCTGAGCTTGATGGGAATTACCAAATTGTGAGGCTGCCCTGTGATGGCCTAGTGTCCCATCCTGGGTTGTTCCCTACCTAGTACCCATAGGCTCTGGACCCCTTGTGGTTTCAGAAAATGGATGGCTGATCAGGAAGTTTAAGGCTGACCATTCATGGCAAAATTTTAAATATGGTTAAATTTAATTACTCCCTAGTAACCCGCATATCATTGTTTTGGAATATAGGCCTAACCAGCTTTTCATCAATAAATGAGAGTTTTCAAGTTTTCTAGACTTTATGTTCTTTCAGTTCGTTCAGTTTTAAAAAAAATTCAGATGCTAATAATTTTGAGGGCTACACTGGAGAGTTCAGCTCAGTTGACGACACATGAGATTAAAAACGAACTTAACCATACAGGCGAAAATGTAAAACTGCTAAAAGGCAAACTGATCGAACTGATGACACTGTCACAGATTTGTAAAAGACTTGAGAAAAGGCTCAAACATCACAAGCCAGACTGTAGGTTTACGTGTCTTTTCAAAATGTGAGTGATCTTTGCTGTCGTCACTCTTAGCTGTCATTTACAGTGGGTAATGCCCAACGTTGGGGTGATTTACAACATCTATTTCTCACGCTGCCAAATTCTGTCAAGTTGCACAATTGACCTCATCGCCAGCGGCTTTGAATCCCGATGTTCTATTTTTTTACTGGCCCGATAGTAAATGAACCACGTTACCCTTTTATGGCCGACCTTTCCGAAAACAAACGCCGCGATTTATTTTGACTGGCTTGTCCGTGAAACGCAGGCTTCGCTACACAGATAGCTGCGGCCGGCTGGGAGGGTCGGGCTTTCTGCAGCAAATCAAAGGGGCGTCACCGACTGCTGATCCCGGACCAGTTCTGGGGCACATCCTCTGACAGCTTCACAAATCACTATCCCTACGAAACTTGGTATTGCTGTTGTTGTGCTCAGTGATTCTGGCCAAAACTGATTTGCATCCAGGTTCCTGATTATTTATCTTCATGGGACCACAGTTTTACTTTTAAATGAATGACTAGACCATTTTCTGTATACTTACCAATACACGCTACAACCCTATACCACATAAGCAGACGTACCATACTGTGGCAGGCTCGATCTTGCTATTACGGTCATGATCCCATAATCGAAGGGTGGATGAAGACGGATCAGTGTATCTAGCAGAAACAATTAAGGAGAAGGCGATAATGACACTGATTAAATGAATGTTAATAAGCTGTCATTATTGTATTATATAATTTTATGCCCACTCAGAATTGAATGGGCCCTTCCTTGCCTCTGCCGAAAACCTCCTTGAGAGGCTAGTTTTGAAGGTTCCTGAATGAGCAAGTGAAACGTGAATAATAAGGCAGTACAGCGAGAGCTGCCTTGTGGCGTGCATAGCCGTGTAAGCCAGCTGGCCTTTTCTTAGCCCTAGATGTTGAGAGACAGGAGTGGACAATAATCAGTCACGGCCTGCAGAAATGATTGTAAATGGAGCCAAAAAGATGTCAAAGTGTGGTATCTAAGGGAGGGATGAAGCTCACCCAGACAAAATGCAGATGACAGAGTCGCACTGACTTACAAAACAAAGGTGGGATTGAATATGATAGAGCAAAAGAAATATACATGTTGATGTACTTGGCTCCTACTGAGCCAATTCAAGAGAGCTACCGATATCACACAATCCCCTGGGACCAGGATGGGCAAGATTCCTCAACAAGCCCATCTAGGTTTTTGAGTACATTTTGGTGCAGCCGTTTGCCGCTTGTTTCACCACTTACACAGCACGTGTGAAGCTCACTCTGAAGTCTTTTGAAGCACTTAAGTGGAACCCTTTGAAGTTGACGTGCCAAGGCACCTGTCAGGAGTTATTAACAACCATGAATCTGAAGTCAAATGCTTCCAGTGCTATATGTTGTAACTGTTTTTTTCTAGCTGTTAACTCCCTCCTGGATGAAACTTTAATTTGTTAAATCCTGGTCAAATGTTAGATTCCTGCATTACTACAGTATGGGTGTATTGTGATTTTGCTTTGAATTGCAAATGCATTCCAATAATAGCGACACATACATAGCCATGCTGCAGAGGTCACAGTACTTTCTGGTGTATAAATGGCTGTCAGACATGATCACAGTTATGTGCTGCCATTGCCAATTTGATTCTATAGATATCGGCTACATGCTTGCAAAAGGATGCTGAATTATATATTTTTATTCATTTACTTACAATAGTAAATCTTACAGTTCTCACGCCCAGCCTCACCCTGCGTGTATATTCCCCGTGCTTCCCTCCGGCGTGACTCCTAATCAGCCACACCTGAGCCTTGTTAGTCTTGCCTTGTGTTCCTGCCCTCTTGTTAACTGATCACAGTTGCCTTGTGTTTGCTCCTGGATTAGTTCCCTTTATAAGTGTTTCAGTCTCGTGATCCCTGTCCGGTCATTGTGTATGCTGCGCGTTCTGTTTGGTTTCTCTTTAGTTTCCTCGCCGGCATATAAAACACCCCCGTGAGGGGTTTAGCCCTGACAGCCTGCATCCTGGGTTGTTCCTCCCTGTTGAAACGTGACGTCAAATCAGTCGATTTATCGCTATCGTCTTCTTCATCTGAAATATCAATCCCGTTGGTCATAATGCAAAAGAAAGAGTAATATATAGAATATAAAGATGTAAGACGTATAAACAAAACATATTAAGACATGGAAATAAGACAGAGGAAAAGAGAAATTGTTAAACATATTAATAAGGGAAAGATTGTTCAAATGGGTATTGAATCGAATCACAGAAATATGCAATAAACATACAGGATCAATTTTAGTTTTAGTGTCTTGAGTCTGGTCCTGAAAGAAAGAATCAGAATCAGAATCAAAATCAGAAAAACATTATTGATTCCTGAGGGAAATTGCTTACATATATAAGTACACGGACAACCTTGAAATGCAGTCAGCAGCATCATTTCAAATAATTCAATTGCTGAGGAGATGCAAAAACGATATTCTGGAGCGGAAAAGGTTCACAGGCAACAGGCACCATAACATGAGATGGCTTGGGAACAAAAGATTAGTTGCATTTTAGCTGACGTGAGCGTGTGTAACCCTGAAATGCTACTGGAGACCTTTGCACTATGAGCAAGAAATAAGCCAATGAAGTGTGATGCACAAAAGCAGAATCTCTGTGCTGCTTCCAAATCCAGTTTGTGTAACAATATCTGGCCCATCATGGGCTTTACTTTACATTTAAATGGAAGAAATATTTATCCATACATTTCTTAAAATATATAATATAGGATCAGACAGTCCCTGGAGCAATTAGGGGTTAATGGTCTTGCGAAATGGCTCAACACCAAAACCACACTACTGGCTACAGGTTTGACCTTCCAAACCCAGGCATAGCAACCTAATCCACTGACTCACTATTTTACTGATGTGCTGCAATCATAAAGTACGTAAAGGCCGGCTGTTAATACAATGTTTTTGGTCATTTTCTAACCTGTGGGATCCATAACCTCGACTGTTTAGTCAAATAGCATGTTACACTTGGGTAAATAAAGAAGGCATTTTTGGAACACAAATTTTTAGCAGTTAGCCACCAACACTCATCTACAAACACCACTGGCTTTCTTCAGGGATCATTGTGCCCTTTTCCATGTTGTTAGCACACTTATGGCCTGCTGTAGGATAAATGGTCTGGGAGAACAGCGGGTAATGATTCCTCCTCTTGATGCCCATTAGCGGGGCGCCAGCAGTAGGAAGATGGCTTGTGTTGTTCAGACGTAGCATGCGGTACATTGAAGCGGAATGCTAACTGTTTCCACTGTGGCTCATTAGCATTCCAGCACAAATACTGCTTGAGGAGGAGATTAATTTACTGCTTCAGCACACAGTACTATGAAACATTAAATATTTGTAGTGTTTAAGCTGATGATTCACCCCAGGCCAATTCTTTCTCAGATCAGATTACTGGCACACTTTATAACAAATAAATGTTGCATCCAGTGGGGCGGGTGTGATCTCAGTGCATTATGACATAGTGGTTAGAACAGCCTGTGATGCACCCAGCCGATAGAGAAACAGCCAGAGGCCTAGCTACACAGCTGAGATTTGCTGTGCTAAAAATCTACAGCTGGATCACATGGGACTTTGTAGGTAAGACCAACTGGTTAAAGTGAAGAATCATTCCCAGTGGGGGACAAAAGGAAACACATGATGTACATGAGTTTTGAAACATTATAAGTAAATAGCTTAGGCAGATAAAGCTGAGAACATGGTGATAGAGTGCCATGATAGCAATCAGCCCACTTCTGACATCTTACTGAGGGTTAGGATGATTCCATCAATGTCATCAGAGGGTTTTGTGTAGTTAACATCTGTAGCCTGAGTGACTCTGCCGTAAAATCAGGATGGGGGAGGGCATCGATTGGACCACCTGGGCTTCTGAGAACAGGCACATGTGCAGACACCTTGGGTCCTCAGGGTAGTTTTCATTTCACTTGCTGCTAGGTTGAGCCAGCGTGTGTGTGTGTGTAGCAGTGTCCATTATGTGGGCTAATTTATTGAGCAGTGGTCGTGTAAAGTGCTCATCATAAGTGGTCATGTAATAGTTTTTTTACCATTTTCTTCTGTTTCTGGTGTTTTTTTTTCTTTTCCATTCACCAGTCATTTTTAGTATTGGCCAAGCATTTGAGTAATTTAGTAACCTCTTTTATTAAGGTAAAGCAGTATATTTGCCAGAGGAGAAAGAGATTCGGGTTGCACTAATTTAATTACTCGTGAGATTCCTTTACCATCCATCCTATCGATGGATCCCTCACTCACAATACGAAACAGTGAAGGCAGATGTCTGACAGCTCTTGGATAGTTAGGCTATTGTCAGAGAAAGCAGCAGCCCCTACTTTGTATAGCCTTTGGATTAGCGACAGTTAAGTCTAACACCTGTTAAGTCTAACACCTTCCTGTGCTAGGAAAGGAAGCTCAACCGAAGGTTTTTGCAAACTGTGGCTGACAGTGGCCCATCCACCCAAATGGGATCCTGGCCATTGATTCCCGGCTCTTGGAACCTGTGAGTGACAGTCATGAAAATATTTTCACTCTTACTGAAATTTTCACCAAGCATACCCAAGCTATTCCTATTAAAGATCGCAGAGAGCAAACCGTGGTCCAGGCATCGGTGCAGCACTACATTCATCAGCATGGGCTCCCCTCCTGCTCCCCCCCTCTTCCCGCCCCTCCTCCGTGTGTGTGTATCGTCCTTTCCCTACAGGGACCCTCGTGCTTTTGTG
>JAODKM010000058.1:6751255-6767540 GCA_026780845.1 Petrocephalus sullivani | reverse complement strand
GTGATAAAATTGTGATCGTGATTTAACTGTTAAAAAATCGTGATCTAATATTCTGACCATATCGCCCACCCCTACCTGCGGCTTGTCGGGCCTGGGGGTGCAGAATGCCAAAAGATTGTTCCCACTTCCTCTCAGAAGAGAAAATATCAGGTGTGATGTAGACACAATGATGTGGCCTAACAGGGAAGAGAGACTGGATGCCCCTTGAGGGACTTCAGGGCACATCTGTGTTCCCCCTGCTCTAAACCAGGGGGTCTGTAAGGCAGTGCAGGTTTGGTGCAGGTTTATCCATCTATACATATCTGTATAAATATACTACATACGGTAACATAATGTAATGTAAATGTATAATATTCAATTCCATATTTTTGTGCATAATTTCTGTACTTGGTTCTATGCTTTCTCAGTAATCTATAAATTTACATTACATTACATTTATTCAGTTTTTTTCCCTCTACATTAGATTTGAGTAAGAATTTAATTAAAAGATTAAAACATTTGCTGACTAAGTCTTGATGCACTGGTGAAAGTGTTTTGTTCATTTGTCACAGTGTTAAAGTGATTGACTGATGCTGTTGAGTTGACTTGTATGTACAAGATTTTGACTGTTTTAGTAGCTTCTGCACAGGTGATTTAATGTTAGGAGAACTGCATGAAAGTGGTGAGAATGGTGTTTCTGATGAGGAAACTGCATGAAAGCGACAGAGGAAAAACTCTAAAGGTTTTGACGTGGGTCTCAGCAACCAGTCTCACTCTCATGTTAGCTGTCTTTGTGACCGTGAAATCTCGGGTTTCTTGCAGTAATTTTTAAACTTTTCAGCACATAGTGCTCCCAGTGTGTACAGTAGTAACTTAAAGCAGTATAGATAGGGGCATAATTTAGATGGTTTGTATATTATACAAAAAGGCCTTGACAGGAAATGACAAATTAGTTGCACACGTTAAAATACCGTTTGCTTAGATATCTGTAACAAATACACTTTTTGTTATCGTTCACGCTAGCAGACGTGCCCAAGTATTATTCGTGAATTTTCACATTTGCGGGACTCTTCTCTCTCGCAAATGTGAAGGGGTCACTGTATAACTCATCTTTTCAGAACGAAGCAGACTCCAGGCCTAAGACCATAGATTGTATTGTGATAGCAAATCACTGACCTCCAGGACATAGGGCAAGATAAATGCTTACAAGGCAGATGAGTAGTACCTTTATCTATTGCAACTGGTCATGAATCGCACCTTAAGATATATTTAGGCCTGGGCCAACCCTTCCAGAGATGATGTCAGTCCTGTTTCCACCTTTGTCTCCTTGATGTCCACTGCATTATTTCTTGTGTGCTAATCCACGGTATTCACTTGTACCACTTTGCATCTCAGTATTACCAGTGATAAAGAAATTAAACTCTGTATTGCATTTCTTCTCATTGTAAAAAATGATTTTTCTCCTCCTCAGACTTGAATACAATCACTCGTCTTTTAACGACTGAATTCCAATGACTAGATCATTAAGCAAAATGGTCACTAAGTGAAGATAACGGTAGCGTATAGATGACCACAACTGTTCCTACGACGTTACTGCAGCCTTCCATTCCCAATTTCCTTTACCTTTCATTAAATTAACATTTTCATCAATATTTTATGCATTGTACTTCAAAAATATCTTTCTTTGACATATGTTGTTGTTATTTGAAATTTTGTCGCAAATACACACATTGGACGGAAAATTGTTTACTACCACAGTACTTATAAATGGTCGCTAACCGAGGTAGTTGCTAAACGTTGGAGTGGCTGTAACACTAAAATATTTAGTACTAATGTGTCTGTTCCTGAAGTTAGTCCTTGAGAACATGACATCTGCTAATGGGTCCTGAAAGGGTTCCCTCTGACTACTTTTTGGTGCCTTTTGGCCCAGAATCTGTATCGATCTTAGCATCAATTATTAGCACTGTTGAATTCCAGTCACTCAATGATGTTGACAGACAGACAGATAGACAGATAGATTAGATAGATAGATAGATAGATACGTACATACATACATACATACATACAGTACACGCCAAAAGTTTGGACACACCTTCTCATTCAATGTGTTGTCTTTATTTTCATGACCATTTACATAGGTAGATTCTCACTGAAGGCATCAAAACTATGAATGAACACATGTGGAGTTATGTACTTAAAAAAAAGGTGAGATAACTGAAAACATGTTTTATAGTCTAGTTTCTTCAAAATAGCCACCCTTTGCTCTGATTACTGCTTTGCACACTCTTGGCACTCTGGGAACTCCTTCAAGACTGTTGTAAAACCATTTCAGGTGACTACCTCCTGAAGCTCATCGAGAGAATGCCAAGAGTGTGCAAAGCACACTTTTGTTACCCAGGTAACTTGTGGAGCATCATTAAGGATGCAGTGATAAACAATTACCTGCAGATAATTTGATGCAAACTGATCAACTTTTACTAATATAACCCCAAATTACATTCATGTTTTTTTTTTAAACAAATGTGTGGTTTTTACGCAAGGCAAGCAATGCTGATTAATCACTTAGTGTTGCGATTTGATACCTACCAATCGGCCACTGTTTCAGACTGCATATTCTATGTCACGTTATTGCCAGCACTGGATAAATCTCAACGTGTGTCATGAGTAAAAAAAATGGTCCGTGAGGTGAGAGGTCCTCAACGGTGCAGGGGAAATAATGAAGATTCGGAAGGTTGTATCTCAGTTTTTCCAAGAGCGAAAGGGCAAGTAGACACAAATTAACAACCCCCCCCAATTCAGATGCCTTGGCAGGACTGCCGCAGGAGCAGTAGTATACCTATATGTTATTTCAGTGAAGTCGCAGTTACTCAGTTTGATTGTTTTATGGTCCAGAAGCAGGAGCATAAAATTCCATTCCTCACTGCTAATCTCTTTTGGACTTTGAGGTGGTAACAATGTGAACAATATGGTTCAGCTGTATTTTGTGGGTTTGCTGGCAGGTACACATTGCCTCTTAATTTTGGACAGCACCCTCACCCCAGCAACTGGGAAACTAAAGGGGGAATATTACCATTACCCTCAGCCTGGCCTTACCTTAGAACTTTCGGGAGAAGGGACACATCAGAGGGCACTGCAATCATGTGCCTCTGCAATAAGTCGTAACTTATCTGCCGAGGGACACAAAATCACAAAGTGCTTCTATGCTTATGAATGTCCTCTCAGATGTCTGTAATTTTAAAGGATTGAAAATGCTGATGTGACTGATGCTTTAGGATTGTTCCAGAACAGCAACCAAAACCCGAGGACAGCAAGTGTGCGAGGAGTGCCACGAGCCTGACAATCTACAGGGCCCAAACTCCGAACCAGCTTTCCAAACTGCACATGCACACAGCTTTACTCCCACAATGCAATTCTGTCTGTAGCTGGGGTGATTTGCCACCTGTGTCATTTTAGTGTTGAAAAGTATACCGCAATATGAGGGGGTATCCTCGTCATATAACTCGTAAAAACGCCAAACTAATGAATATTGCTTCCCTCATCAGCCAAGCTCCATTTTAATTACCTTTGTCTAATTGCCACTAATAAAAGCCATAAGTTTTGAAGTACATAACTTATAATTGGTGCCGTCATTGGAAAAAAATATGTTGCTGATGGTGGTGGGAGGGGGGGGGGGTTTAAAAAGCCATTAAATGTGGGAAAATGTAACGGGTTGCCAAGAAACAGCTGAAAATTATATCTGCTGGAGTCAATATTTTTTAAGAATTTAAACTCTTAGACCACTGTCATAAACTGATATTTAAGAATAAAATTTACAGAATAGAAGCTTCAAGACTGAAAAAAGTACATTAGAAATACTTTGACTTAAGGCAGAATATCTTGTATTTAAAATAGAAGTACAAAAAAGGAGCCAAAGCAACACTGAATATATTTATTTATTACTGTATTTAACATACAGTAACCCCTTCTCATTGGCAAGGTTTAGGGGCAGAAGATCCTCGAGAATGTGAAAATTTGCGTAATGTTTTGTACATTTTGTCTCTTTTAAGGAATCACATTCAAAATTTGATAGAAACTACCTGCAAGTGTCCTCTATTAAGTGACACAGTTTGTATCTCTGTATCACAAATGGTGGGTCAAACACATGGTGTGAAATGTTACAATTTACCCCATAGTCAGTGATAGTAACATAGCCCTGGGTTAAACGTGACATTATAAATGATGTAAAAAAAAAAAAGAAATCGCGGTAGTCAAAGTTTATTTTTTTTTGTTCAACAAAATGTATGTATATGTGCACGATATACGTTTAATCACAATTAAAACCAAATAAAATGCGCAACCCCAGCTTTAATAACTGAATAATAATTTGCGTGTCTGCATGTATGTGATGTGAGTCACCATCGGGATCACATTGGCGACAGGTATATTTAAGTCATCCTGGTGTACAAGCTTGAGGGGCCCAGCTTGGACAGACTATGCCTTTCACACACTTTGACGGGTTCCAAACACACAATGCAGAAGTTTCCTGGGCTTCAGAAGTGCTCCGGTGGGCAATTGGAGAAATACTGTTGCAGGTTGACAGTGGTCTCACTCCATATGAATAAGTTTACCTTGCAACTAAAAGCAACAATATCAGCAATTACAACTTGTATAAAAGATATTTAGATAGCCCAATAATAAAAACGATTTCAGTTTGACTAATATAAGTACAAATGTGTGTTAAATGTATAATATGCTCTACAATAACAAATATCATGCATCACTAATAGTTATATATTATATGATTTTATGTCACCCTAATCATTTGCCGTATAGTTTTTGGCTTATGCATCGTCTGCCAGTTTCTGCGTCGTTTCTGCATACATGCCAATAATAATAACGTTTAATTGATCCCCGCCAACATTTAAATAACCAAATAACCGCCAATGTCAAGTTTTAGGGGGTATTACTGTATATTTATATATATGTTTACTAGTTACCCCATGACCATATCTTGGATACGTAAATGGAAGACGAAAATTATTATTTTTTATAAAGCTGTGTACTGTGTTCCGCATAATCCGTTTTGGAGACGTACTTACATACCATGTCTGCACATCGTGTGCATAGACGGAAAAGCCGCTTGCGGAAATATCCACGTGGTTAACGTACAGCCAGGCTAAGCACTGCCGAGAATCATTTGACAGTTTCGACGACTGTAACCAAGGTACATAAATATCCAGCAATCTGGCCACGAGTCATCTCTTCCCGCGCGGAGTGAAATTAAGAGGAGCGAGGCGTGAAATTCGCTGCAGAGGAAAGTTGGGGACGAAACAGAATCACTTTCAGCTGCCGGCGACCTGCGGCATTGTACTCATCAGTAGTCAAGACAATGAGAATTACAGGACAGTATGTTTAATGTACACAGATCTGCTGCAACAAAAGCGACATACATGAATGCAGTACCTTTTCCATTTACCGCTGTAACGCAAAGTGCTATGTGGCTATCAAACCATATACTCCACTGCTGTGTTTGAAGATGAAACATTATGAATCCAAATATATACATGAAATAACAGAAAACGCCTAACCTCTCTTTTTAAAAATATTCTAACAATAAACACCCAAAATGCTTACTGTAATACCATATTTTAAATTAATTTCCCGCAATTGTATTATTTTTACACATCCAGAATATATTGCAAGTTTGCAAACAACAATAACAATAGCAGTGCCAACATGCCACTGTTAAATGTTTTGCTGACATGAACTTAAAAGAATAAGCCAGTTCATGCTTAATAATTATGTATTTTCTTGTCTTCAATCATTTCATAGGCTGAAAAATGGCCTCAAATCAACCAGTTTGAAAGAAAAATCTTTAAAAATAGGACATATTTAGAAATTTCAGAAGCTCCAGCATAACAGCCCCAAAAGCTGCCAATTCTCCAGCAGAATTTAGCCAGTGCTCCAGGAAACTGGCACAACATCTGTGACGAACAAAGTCATCTTCTTAGGACCCTGAACCACGTTAAAATTGTAGCCAGTTTTTTTTAGATCCTTCGCAAACCTTTTCAAAAACCAAAATGGTCCTCAGTAATCAAAAGACAAAAGCAGCACTACAGCAAACAGGATCAGCCGGAGCCTTCATGGGGCCCCAAGCAGAATTTGATTCCCCCCCCACCTAAATCAAGATAGCTTGACATTTTAAGTGCTCTTGGGGGCCCCCTGGTGGCGTGGAGGCCCAAGCAGCTGCTTAGTTTGCTTATGCCTTGAGCCAGCTCTGATAACAAAACGTGACTGATGGCCTGTGACAAGCAAAATAAATCCTTTTATACATGGACACACCTCAAAAGCATAGTTTACACTACACTGCTGGCCAAAAAGCGATTTTTGCTCCTATTTTATGATTACTTTTCTTGTTTAGCAAATACAGGCGAAATAAGTAGCAGCATTTCACCATCATGTAGGCACGGTCTGTAGCCAGTGGCTCCCCTTGTTTCTCCTTAGCAAACTCAGCCATCTGGGCAAACGGGCTTACAACCTTTCACAGTGCGCTGCGTCCGTTCACGTCTTGTTCGGAACATTTTTAAGTCTGACGATATCCAGATAAACCCGTCTACAATTCAGAGAACTGGTCACACTTTCAAATGATGGAATCTGTGGCACAGAAGGCGGGTCTTAACGTGACAGCAGCTCGCGATGACAGAAGACTGAAAATGACTTGCAAGGAACTCGCAAGGAATCTCGAAGAAAATTACCACAGGAATTCCGAAATGTGCAAAATGAGGCTGTGTCAGGAAGAACAATTACAGGACGGCTCAATGGAGCTGGTTTTTCATCAAGGAGGTGTGTAAGGAAACCGTTTCTGTCCACAAAGAATGTTGCAGACAGACTTGGATTTTTGGGGGCTCCATGGGGGGGGGGGGGGCCTGCATCTGGTATTGGTCAGCTGGTGTGATGTGAAAATTCCATTGAAGCATCAATTAATGCAGAGGACTACCAAAAGATTATGGAAAGGGTTGCTTACAAGGTAATGCACCAGCAAACACAACAAAGTCGGGGTTGTCGAGCAATTCACTGACAGTGATGCTTTGGCCTGGTCAGTCACCAGATGGTAACTCCACAGAGAATATACAGTATGGGCGCATATAAAGGCCAGAATTGTTGGAAGAAAATTTAGCCACAATGATTGGCTGTGGGCAGCAGTCAAACATGAAAGGAGCAGTATTGATTCAGCACAATGCAATAGGCTGTAAGACAGCTTGCCCAAAAATAAAAAATTTTAGCCATTCCACACTAAAATGTGTACTAGATACACACAATGTTATGTCACTCAGTTGCTTCCTGCTTACACTGTTGCACTTGTATTTGTTCAAATAAAGAAGTATGTCTACAAACTGTAATAAACTTTGTTTGCCTCATTTCTTTGGCCAGCAGTGTACAGACCAATGCTGACCTGAATCCTGCATTACGTTTCTGTAGACTGGCTTTGGCCATCACAGCCCAGAATTGGACAGTTATTAGGAAAGACAAACAGGTATCATAATTATTAGATGTCAAACAACTCAAATCAAGCTCTAAGGTCAGAATGACAATAAAATGACAGTTCAGTATAAGAATGGACTTAGCAAGGTGAAGCACAAATTCTAACAACATCACTTTGTGAGACTACAGCAATAATCCCACGGTGGAAATCCAAATAAGTTGGAATAATACTAATTAATGACTCACTGGAATTCAGCTCCTGACACAGGACTATAGCTCATCCCGCAAAGACGGACTTCTGCACATCAGGGAGATCGCTTTACTAATTTGAAGACAAGGTGTACGTCAAGGTCTGTGATTCCCAAAGATCCTCATTAGTGCGAGTTACAAGGCACAACTGTCACAGTCTCTTAGGATGGCCCCTGTCCAGCGTGAAGATTGCAGGTAAACCATTTAAACAAGGTAGTTTCAAGGAACATTGCATGCAAGGTAGGAGCACACAGCGCTTGTGTACATTCAGTACAGACTGAAGTGTTCAGTACATGAGGAATCTTTCCCCATTTCGAGATCTAACCAATCTCGTCTGTGTTTCTCCTCTAAACCATATTTTCCATCCAAAATAGGAAATCACTACAAGATGTCTGTCCCCTTCATGATCAAAACATTTTTTTAAGAACTGGGCAACATGTAATGGACATCTGGAGGTGTCTAAAATATGTTTAATGTCATATTGTTAGATACACGTCATTTTCATAATAATTCATATTTTGATGCTACTCTTAAATCCCCTGTCAAAAATACTACTTTGCAACATATCTTAAGTCTATTATGAGACACTATGATTATGCACCATCAGTCACTGAAATTTGAAGCTGAACATTTATTGACATTTGCTTTCTTACAGTCACTGTAAATACATCCTATTCAAAATTGGTATGTTTCTGACATCAACAATGCTCCTGACATTATATGAGAAATCATTATATTAATATTGGCACATTCAACAGCAAATGGCAAATGACAAGCAGCCAACAGGAAAAAGTAGTTCTTGGTTACATTCACTGGATTCCCCAGTATCAAAGCTTTAATTTCAGCTAATTGGAAACAGTATATAAATAATTTACACAATGAATTACTTAATGGCACACTTTTAATTAAAACAATGAGGAAACCTGAAGCTTCAAGGTCACACCAAATAATAGTGCTGTTCGATGTTTACACTTAAAAAGTTTACCGTTTCACAGGTTATGAGTATTGTACCAAAATTGTACCGTCATGCTTAATTTTACTGGCTAAGTGCCACAAAATTAAATACCTTTGTCTGACAACCTCCCTCCAATCACAATGACCAGAGGGGAGTAAATTCCAGTTCCTTGAAACAAACAATTACTTGAAACAAATACATGTTGCAATTACGCTTAAAAAGAATTCACACACAGCAAACTTCACACGCTAGCTCCAGTTCTGCGGAAAAGCCAACACAATTACCTAAATAGGCATAAGTAACTGCTAACCATTAGCAGCAGGCCGCTAATATTATAAATTATTTGAATCACTCGCAATGTGTAATGAGATCAGCTCATCAGACATTGTTACCAGTTTTTTTTCTTTCTAGTCCAACATTTTCACAGAGGTCTTTCTGGGGAAATTCTGTATATTATTCACTAATGAGAAACCATGAAGAATAAGACTATGTTATCCTTGTGTTATTATTATTATTCTTATGACGGAAAACCCCTCTTACTGTTATGAGTAGAGATTGCTGCCTTTTTCCTCTATCCACATTAACAATAAATATACACTGTACTCAATATACATCACAACTGCTTTATTTCCAGACTTCCAGGAGAAATGCATCTGTTAAAGAACCATAATGTCAACATATCGAACAATAAAACATATGAAGCACGTCAAGATCTACCTACAAAACACAAACAACTTTGCATTTTTTTAGACAAAAATATAAACCGAAACACTTGCTCTTCTTCCTTTTTACACTGACATGCATCTACGCTCCACCTGCCACAGCAGGGGTCTCCAACTCCGGTCCTGGAGAGCTACTGTCCAGTACATTTTCTATTCCACCTGGCTTCTGATGAGTCACACCTGTTCCTGGTATTTACCTGAGAACAGGTGAGGCTCATTAGAAGGCAGGTAGTAGAGA
The DNA here is from genome assembly GCA_026780845.1 of Petrocephalus sullivani. Taxonomy (NCBI): domain Eukaryota; kingdom Metazoa; phylum Chordata; class Actinopteri; order Osteoglossiformes; family Mormyridae; genus Petrocephalus; species Petrocephalus sullivani. The sequence continues at coordinate 6,757,936 of JAODKM010000058.1, read as the reverse complement.
AAACCTGCTGGACAGTAGCTCTCCAGGACCGGAGTTGGAGACCCCTGAGCTACAGGGTCATCCAATATGAACAGAGACCGTGTAAAGTTAAAGGGGTACGGTGCTCCTCAGCCAACCTCTTTAGGAATATAAGATGGCCCCTTGTTGCTCTGCTGCTGTCCTTTTCTATGTTTTGTTTCATAGCCCGGTACCATGACGACAGAGCTTTTCCACTTAAATCCATCTATCTGAACGTGTCCAGTCTGAGATTGAAAAAAGAAAAAGTCTACAGTCCTACTTCAGGCGAATGCAATCGATCTCTGTCACAGGCACGGAGGAGGTCCGGAGGTCTGTGTCCTCGGCAGTCTTGCCGGGCACGTAGGTGGACCGCCATCGAAGCAGTACGATCCTCCTCAGGTACTTGACTGTGTTGTTCCTGACACTGACGAAGCAGAGGGTGTTGATCATGCCGTTGCTCATGGCGATACACTCAATGATGTAGAAGACCACCAGGGAGTTCTTCTCCCGCGAGATGACAGTGGGGTAGAAGTCCCGCAGGATAGCAAAGCCGTAGTATGGCGCCCAGCAGAGGATGTAGGCCGTCAGGATGCCTATCAGCACCACGACGGTCTTGCGACGCCCCCGCAGCCGTCTCCGAATCTGCTCAGTCTGATAGCCCGGCACCGTCTTGAACCAGAGCTCCTGGGATATCCGCAGGTAGCACAGCGCCATGGTCAGCACGGGGCCCACAAACTCCACGCCGAAGATGAACAGGAAATAGGAACGGTAGTACAGCTGCTTGTCCACGGGCCAGATCTGGGCGCAGAACACCTTGCTGGTCGGGGAGGAGCCGTGCGGGTACGTAGTCTCTGAGGCAAAGTAGGCGGAGGGTATGGAGATAAGGATGGGCACGAGCCACACCCCCACAATCAGGCAATAGGCTGTCTGGTGCTTCATTCGCGGCCTCAGGGGATGGACGATGGCCATATACCTGAGCATTAAAACAAGTGCATCACCTTCACCGAGTAACACTTCTTACGCCGCTAAGTCACATGACTTGTGAATGATTCTGGTAACTGATCTGAGATATATATCGAGGGATTCTTCAGCTCGTGTTCCAACTTTCACGTTGACAGTAATTTCAATAGTGACCCACTTACACTGCATTTGCTCGCCTGTACAGCTGTTTGTTTTTGTATAAACATAAAAGGAAATCATCCGATCAGAAATTAAATTGAGAAGTTTGTTCTGAATTGCCAGATCAGTCCAACTTATTTAAGCACAGGCAGAAAAGAAAAACATTCCGTCCAACCACACTGAGCGCCAATATAATACAAAGACTTTTTACTCTGGAAATTTTGGCTAGTTATATAAGACATTGGTATGGGGGCGTCGACTTGCTGCATTGTTCCACTCAGCAGTAATATTGTAGCCTCATTGGTTACAGTTATCATCTTAAATAGTAAAATGATTCTAAAATCACTTGGAAATATCTTCCATTTGGCGCTCATATTCCAACCAGCACAAACAGCTAACTATTAATAAAAAAATTTATATGTACCTTCACAATTAAACAAAATATTGTAAATTACAGTAATTGAATCCAAAGTTATATATAAATAATCTAAAGTTACATATTTTATAGACACCTAGACACCAGTTCAACAATTGTTGTTGTTTCATTGTTTTAAAACTTTTTTAAATTTTAAATCAGGGAAATTCTTGGTAAAGTCCAGAATTCAGAAAAAGGTGTTATTAATTTTGAGTCACATTTGGACCGAAATATGAACATTTATTTTCCTCAGGAAAGGTGTACTTCACAGAATTTATATAGGAAATTATAATCGCTCTGTTAAACTTAAAATGTTTTGACATAAGTTCCAAGAATATCTACTACAATGTGATTTTCAACAAGAAGCTTAAAGCCTGTGAAGAAGCTGGGCAGGTGCGTTCAATGTCCCGTGAGCACTGCATGAAGTGAGACCTTCATGATCTTTTGTGCTCTTTCAAGCACATCATGAAAATATTATTCTCAAGTGCAAACTGTATGTTGGTAGAGATACCTGTGAAGGTAATTAAAGATTGAAAAACTTTTGGTTTCCATTTCACTCAATATACGGTATAAACACTAACATTCTTTTACACTGAATATTGACGTACTTTAGAAAATAAAATGATTTTGTACATTTATTCTGTTTACCAGTCATAGGGTCAACTCAACATAAAAAATACGTGACCTAAATTTTTTCATGAATTTCACTTTAGCTGACAGTTTTATGAGCAGTCCACTCTTTTACTCAGGTTTCAGGCACTCGGAATTACGACAAACTCAGACTGAGAAGCGCGAGTTGTTCTTTCCTTTGTACACGTCAAACGTGGCAGAGAGTCACCCATCAGCATCCTTAAAGCAGGCGGTGGGTGCAGGGTGCGACTCACCTGTCCACAGCGATGGCCAGCAGGGCATTGGTGGACACATACAAGGACACTGTTCGGAGGTAGTTAACGGAGGCGCAGAGCAGGAGCCCATGGTCCCAGGAGAGCTGCTTCACCACATAGTAGTCAACCAGGAACGGGCAGCAGACCACGGCCACTAGTAAGTCTGACACGGCCAAGTTGGCGATCAAGAGGTTGGTGAGGTTCCTCAGCTTCTTATAGCGCGCCAGGGTGGCGATGAAGAGGAAGTTGCCCGCGCCGCAGACCAGCATGATGCAGACCAGCACCACGCCGATGACGATGGTGGCTACGAAGAAGGCGCAGCCCTGTGTGGTGTCCGGCATCTCATCCTCCGGCACCCCATAGTCCATGTTGTAGCTGTCCGTAAACGGATCAGGCAGGAAGCCCGGCAGATAGCCGCTTGTGCCCGTGTACACTGGTGACCGCTGGCTCCCATTGGATTCCCCCATCGCCGGGACTCTGTGCTTTGTTCCACGGTGTCTTGGCGGCGTCTCCAGCTTCTTTGGGCCTTAGATACTCCTACAGGCACAGGAATCAGAGGTTAGTGCCACAGCCCGTCTGTTTCTTGTGACCATCTGTAGAACATGAAGCTCGGTTTCTAAGACTGCATCTGCTTAAAGGACTAACTTTCCCCACCCTAAACTTAACTCATAATACTGAAACAAAAATGTGTTCATTTATTTATTGTATATTCCAGTTCATTCATTTCCATGGCGGTCTGCACAACCTTTGCCTACCAAATCAGGAGTTTTTCCGCATTAATTTTGTCTCATGTCTGTGTCTTAATATTGTCTTGTTTATATGTCTTTGATGTTTATATTCCAGTCATTATTGTATCTCTTGCACCAGCCAAGAACAATGTTTCATCTCAGTGTGTGACCTAGCTGCTGAAGGCGACAATACGGACAGCTGAAGGAACACACAAAGTTCAGACTAATAAAAAAATATAGACGTTGGGTACACTTATTGACTATGCAAGGCACATCCCAAAAATGTAAAGGTAGCATTTGCAGGCTACACAGATAACGATTCCACTGGGGGATATTTCAGATATCCGATTAAAGATCTCTCTGATACATACGTAGTTTTAATTTAAGTTAACACATGCTCTGGCGTGACAGGTGTGGGTTCAAATCTCTTGCAGGTGAAATTATTCTTTTTAGAAGAGGCCACCGTAAAATTAATGAGAGTCAAAAATATTTATTTAAATGGAAATACCCATATTTTTATGAGACAACCTTAGGGAGAAGGTGAGCTGATACAATTTAATTTAGTCATCTTTAATACTGGATGAATCAGAATTAAATTCCCGAGATTTTTTTAAAGGTCGGTGTTGTTCGTCATTATTTCCGCTCATTATTTAGTCATCATTATTTAGCTTCATGCACGAGAATAAAAATACTTAAGTTATTGCTTTTAGTTCACGAAAACGCGCAACTTAAATGTGGAATACGACCACAGAAACCGTGCGAAAAAAATCAGATTTCCTATCGTACGATGTCAGTCAAGACCTGAATACACTTTTTTTAAGCATCCACAAATACAGTATTGTATACAGGATCTGATTACGCCCAAGCAATCAGCAGTTTTTCTCCAAATGAAGGACAAACCCGGTTTCTAATGGACTTAAAACTTTCTGAATAACGCAGCCCTCGTTGAAATGCTTTTCCCGTGATCAGAATACAGCGATAGTAATTGTCGTTAAGTAGAGGGGAGCGGACTCACTGGGTTCAGGCTTAATGGTCCATATCTTAGGAAAAATAACCTACTGGTTACTGAACGGATAAACGGAATCATAATTTCTGCCTGGGTCGATACAATTTAAGTATTTAATTACAGTAGGCATGTTTATTTTTCCCTCAATTAACCTGTTTACAGAGCTATGCAATTTTAGCCAAAAAAAAAAACGCAGCACGTAAATGTTTCGCCTATAAACAATTATCATGCAGAAAATATCTATGGACGGAATTCTTAAATGACAGTTCTTGTTGCTCATTAAGTCATGCTTAATGCAGACGCGCAACTGCAATTGTTAACAACTGAAGGCAATTGTTAACTGATTTTTAGTCAAGTAGTCAATTTTACAAGTGCACGGGCTATACAATATTTTAAAACTAGAATTTACAGCTGAATCAGCAAGGCTCGAGACTTTATACCGGCAGCACTGTCTATAAACAGTGTTGATATAAATACAGAGGTTATACAGCTCAATTGACCAAGAACAAAAAGCACTTACCGGCTGTTATGAAATGCCATTGACTGTCACGAATGCCGCTTTTTCTCAGTCTTGCGGCACACAGCCTTCGCAAAGAGTAGCGTACTTTTGCGCTATGAAGTGGGTCGCTGGTGTCCGGCTCGGTGCGACTCGATCGGCAGCCAGGAGCGCCCTCCCAGCACTGATCACTGCGCCAGCCTCCCCTCGCACTCACGGCAATTACGTCTGCAATTTAAAATCCCAATTTCTGACGCAGATTCTCCGTCCGCCTTGTGCTTCTTTGTTGATACACACAATTTCCATGTATGCATTTAAACGCACAAATTATCCGAGGGCGGAAATCCATTCTCTGTTACAGTAAGAGTTTAAACCACTAAGTGAATTTCACATATAGGGTTACATTATTTGGAGAAAAAGCCCTTTATTGCCCGTTTGCATGCTTGCTGGGATGAATACTTTTGATTTGTTGTTTTTGCATTCTTATGTAATATTTATGACATCGCTTTTCACTGTGGAGTTCACTATGGAATAGATGAACCAGAATATTCAATTAACAATTGAGTCGTGCAGTTCCTAATGCATCCTCTGCTCACCTTTAGAAAAGTGCCCACTTGGAGAAGTATCACAGCGAACGTTTCATAGCCTAGTCAGGCAGAATTCTCTGGGTAAATGTCAGCGTTAAAGTCTGAGACCGCATGCTCTCTGGTATCTCGGTTACATTGTTGCATCCCGCCTCTTAAGTAACCTGCTATGGCACATCTTCCCAGTTATTACATTCAGTTTATTTGCATTTACTTATTTGGCAAAGTGTAAAGTGAAGGCGACAATACATCACGAGCTGCCAAGGAGCCAACTTCGATAAGCGCCCTTATTCTTTGGAAAAAAAAATCTTACAGTAAAATCCTTCGAACAACTATACAATAGGTGAACTATATATAGCATTTGGATGAGTGGTTTATCATAACCCTTAGATTTAATAAAATAATGTAGCGAGTCCTGGATTCACATACATTTTGCTGCATCTTTGTGATTACCTGGGATTTCATCAGAAACAATTAACATGACAAAAACACGAAAACCTCCCAATAAAACACGACCAGTGGGATTTTTTAAGCATCGGAATATTTAAAGGGGTGTTAGCGCTGTGATCTCACACCTACAGGTTTGTAACCCGCCGCGCCCCCCCCCGCCCCCCCCCCCCCCCAGAGCTCCCGGACATGCCCCGCGGATATGGCCCTGCATTCAGCTGTAGGTTCCAGCGTGTTTCGGCTGCCCGAATGCCCAGCAAAATCACCTTCTTCCAGAAATTATTACTGCCATCTCTGACACTCTCAGTGCCTAACGTCAGACAGATTACATTTTCCTTTCCTGTTCGTCATGAAAGCAAAAACACGATGACCGTCTTTCTTTATTGTTTAGATAAAATTCAAGCGAGGGAAAGAAAAAAATCTACAGACCTGCGCAAGCTAGATGAAAAGTATCAATGTGAACTTGGAATGTAACTGTTTGGTGTGTGCGTGTGTCTGTGTGTGTTAATGGCACTTTTCATTATGTTTAACCACTAATGGCGCACCTGGGGGGCAGGAGGGGTTATTAAACTTTATTTGTGGATCCTAATTTATGATTATGGATAAAATGCTCTTCTTGACTCACCTGGCGCCTCCTTCAAGGAGCAGATACATCAAGCTGTTGGGATCCCAAAGAACCATATTAAGGTGTGATGAATAGAATAAGAGATCAGGGGGTGGAGAGCGCAGGGGGCATGACGGGGTCACCAGCTCTGCGTAATGAAGGGATCAGCTGTGATGTTCATTAGCACAGAGCCTTACGAGTGCGACTGGCTCCCCTGTCACACAGAGGTGCATGCAAAGGTCAGAAAGCAGGGGAAAGAAGCACCTGACTGGGGCAGCGCAGCCACACAGGGCACCTGCTTCAACAGCCAGCTGTAACTGTGCACCTGCTTCAACAGCCAGCTGTAACTGTGCTCCTGCTTCAACGGCCAGCTGTAACTGTGCTCCTGCTTCAACGGCCAG
>JAODKM010000058.1:6727257-6741035 GCA_026780845.1 Petrocephalus sullivani | reverse complement strand
GGGCCACCGGGACGCCGGGGGTGCTGGGAAAGATGGGTGGCGGCTGGCGCGCCAGTCCGGGCGGGGGGCGCGGCAGGCAGCGCTCAGAATGGCATGCGACAGTGGAGGGCGAGCACCCTGGTCTTCAGAATCTAAGGGCATCGAGGAGACGAGTGGGGATCACCCAGCCGAGATGTACACGACCAGCTACCGGCGTAAGGTGCACAAGGAACAGTACGAGCGCTCCGGCGTCTACCGAGACCCAGCTCCGGAACATTCCGGAGGCCCGTGTTTGGGGATGGGGTTGGCGGGCATCCCCGTCAAAGGCTTGGAGAGCCTGAGGGAGCTGAACGAGCGATTTGCGAGATATGTCGGGCGCGCGCGCGTGCTGGAGCAGTGCAACGGCGTCTTTCGCAAGCAGCTGGAGACGCTGTGGCGCATGGAGGAGACGCCGGGCATGGAGGCTGCCTTCGACGAGCAGATCAGCCTGCATCGCCAACGCCTCCGTGAGCTGTACTCCGAGCGGGCCAGGCTGGGCAGGGAGAGGAACCAGGCCGAACGCATCCTGGATGACTTCAGCAGCAGGTGAGCGGTCGCTGACTAGTGGGTGTGGATGCCCGTCATCGCTTTGGCTATGGCCGGGACAGTGCATCTTTGTCCAGTCTGGGCCCAAATGTGGATCATGCTTTGTGGTGCAGACGCTTTCTAAAGCAAACGTCTTAGATTCCGTGCGGTAATTACAGAGCAGGCGTCCAGCACGGCCAGAACGTTCTTCTGGCTTCTCCTCCATGCCGTCCAGGATAAGTAGTTGGAAGATGGCTAGACAGAATAATATATCTAACCAGATGGAAATTAATATTAATAATATTAATATTACAACTATATCGCAGCTCTTGGGCAGAGAAGGAGCTGTATTACTGAACAAGCTGAAATCTGCTCTGTTGGGCCAAACTGGTGATTGGATCTTGGAGGGGCAAGTCTCCGTACCATGTTTTAACTAACCACACCACCCCCCTCCCCAGATACAGAAATGAGTGTGAATACCAACAGCAGCTACGGGGCACTCTTGAACACCTGAACAAGGTACGGTTGGAGACCTGTCAGAATAGATGTTGGTGTGATTGGGCTGCTGTTGAGCGAGTTTGCCGGTTGGTCATTATGGCCAGGCTGTGAGTAGATCCACCTGTCAGTGGAGGAAATGCGAGGCTGGTAATCATGAAGGCTAGACAGTCATCCAAGCAGTCTGTCACTTCAGGGCATCAGGGCAAAGTAATCTAGGCAGTGGTGACTGGGGTTGGCTGTCCGCAGGCCCATCTGTCACCCAGACGCAGTCAGATGAAGAGGAGCATTCTTCGCACATTAAATGAATAGATGTACTTTCTGCAGGAGTGACAGGCAGATCTGAAACTGAAATTAAGTGAACAAATCAGCCTCAGCGTGGAGACAGACCGCAGGATTATCAAAGTTCTGCGGAGCACAGCTGTAATGTCACCGATCTCTGGCCCTGCACCTGAACCACCTCTGTCTTGACCCCCCCCCCAGGAGGCTGATGTGGCTCTCTTGAGGAACCTTGAGTACCAGGTCCAGTCCCAGTTCCTGCAGGACAACATTAACTCAACCACAGACAGAAACGGAAAGGTAGGCCATCAGGGAGAGGTCTGCTTGTTAGCCCTGCAATTAGGCATTTATATACATTTAACTTGATTAACTTCACATATCACTAGTCTCCAAAAAAGCCAGTTATGACCACCCTAAAAGCAAGTATGAGCGGCAGCTATATTAAGCTTGTGGCAAGGGTCTGTAAAATGCAGATCATTTAAGACAAATATTACCAATAAATGCAACAGTACACTGAAGTGGCAGTTATTCAAAATAAGTTGAATAAATGAAAAACAACTCTTTCGGGGGGTTCCTGATATTTTGCGAGAGTCAAACGAACACCCTGAAATAATATGACTATTTTTATCAGGTGTTTTTGCAGCTAAATATAAATATGCAATACTGTGCAAAAAGTTTTAGGCAATCAAAAGAAAGACTTAAAGCAATTCATCTGGGTAACGCAGGGACATTTACTCAGAACAAAAAAAACCACAACATAATATTAGAACATTTGCAAATTAGGAGTAGCACAATAAAAACCAGTAAAAATATCTCCCGTTCTCCAAAAAGTTACTGACGTCTTAAGGGGCACCAGCCATCCTGTGTATTTATTAAATTTCCCCAGTAGCTCACTTATAAACTAACTAAATTAGTTTTAAAAAGTCAATGAGATATCGATTAGCTCTACGAGGTGTGTCAGGGGTCGAGTAAGAAAATACAAGCGTGTTTTGGACGGGTGCAGCAAGTACTGGGGTGATTTTAGCAGAGGGTTCGAATTGTCTAAGCTGGCACACTTTGACAGGCGTAATAGCACAGATTTGCACCCACCTCACAATCATTTAACCACCATTTTCTTTGGCTGCCTAAGAGTTTTGCGCAGTACTGTAATACTACCTTATAGCAAAATATAACTATATTATTGTGCAGGGGTCCACAGGGGCTCCGAGCAGCACTGCATTCAGTTTGAGTCCATGTACCAGGGACTCAGGAGATAAGACCTCGTACTCTGGGCTTCAACCTGAAGGGCACCCATGGAACATTCCAGCACAATGGCAGGCAGCCAGAGCGCCACATGGTTATAAAATGGCCCGGCCTCACCAGTGCCCATTGTGGAATATTCCACAAGCCCCTGTTTTTCGCACAGTTGTCAAAAACTTTTGAGGTAGCAGTGCTGAAATGGAATTGGACCTGACCCACCACTGTGACATCACAGTGCCATCTCTCCATTACAGAACCAATTTGCCCGGGGTGGGGTGGGGGAGGAGAAGTCGAGAACTCAGAGAGGGTTTTAAAAGGAACTAATTAGAAACAAACCATACTAATCATTGCTTAGTGCCCCATGCAACAGAAACTGTACTAAAATGTTTAATGACATACTTAGGAAAAGCATGGAACGTATTCTGCTGGTCAACAAATCGCTGAACATGGTAATTTTATGTGGTTTCTGTTTTATTTTAATACCCATTACATGCTCAAGTCACGAATGGCTGGACCATTAACTACACTGAATATAATTGCCCAACAGGGTATGAAATTGATTAAATTTTTGAACAATGCAATACATGACTAGCTTATTAATCGCAGTATGTGAATATCTTTTTCATGTTATGTACATCAATTATGTCCAAAAAACTGCATAGATTACACCGAATGCGAGAGTCTGTACATCTAATGCCACAAATTAATTGGTCAAGTGGGTTGATTGATCCGTCTTTTTGACCCTACAGAACCTGGCACAGATCCAAACCTATGTAAAAATTCTAAGCCAGATCAAACAGATGCCCCATCAGTTGCACAGCGTTTCCCCGAAGCTGTCAGAGGTAAGGTACCCCTTATGCCTCAACACAAAGCCACATTCCAGTTCGACTGCCATGAAAAAGAGGGATTCAGGCAGCCCGGAGAAGTGTTTTAAAAAATCAGGCAGTATGTGTTGTGCTCCCATTTAGGACACTTTACCTGTCAGTGGTCACACTCGCATGGTTATATAACACCAAACTCACCTTCCACTTGGCTGCAAAAATGGCAGAAAGAGGTCCTTCTAACAGCACACGTGGCAGTTGGATCTTTTTAGATATCAGTGCCAAGTATTATCACAGAGACATTTGTTTTTGACTGAACGCCACCCGTAGAATCACCAGTCCAGTGCCGTGGGTGTTTTTAGAATGTTAATGGCCGACTGAGGCCATGCGGCCACTTGTGCTCATATGACACCTGGGGCTGGACCCCATTTCCTCTGTGTGGTCTTTCCGGTCCTGGAGCAGGAGCGGCCGTTTAGCCAGAGCCCCGTTCCCTCTCTGCAGCGTCAGCTAAATGAGTACAAGACTGCCCTCTGCCAGCTGGAAGCTCAGAAGCAACGACTGCAGAATGAGGTGACGACAGCCTCAACCAGAAATGAATTGCTCTCTACTGCCCCCTATAGACACACATTTGCATAATTGTCATCCACCTGTAATTCCAGGAAGTGCACATTCTTCTTAATCACACTCCATACAACCATCTTCTAATCTCTTTTCCAGGTCAGGGTCATGGGCCTCATCACACTAATAATTCCTAATAATGCTTTCCATGTATGTTTTACATATTATGTATGTGCCATTTTTAAAATAACCCTTACAGTATATCATTATATTTTCAGTTTCTTTCAGCCCTTCTAGGCTGTGCAATAAAATAAACCGATATCAACATATTCTGCTAACTGTTTATACATTAGTTGCATGGTAGGATATGAAGCCCATAATGTTGGTCATTGGCTGTGCCAGACTGGTTTTTTGTTTACGCCATGAGCATAGCCTTGTAGGAGTAAGGCCTGAGTTATCGTCGCAAATGCTGTGCCCAGAGCTGCTTGGACGAGACACTCGTTTCCGTCTCAGACTTCAGCACTGGAGCAGGTGGCGAAGACCACGCAGGAGAGCTACGACGAGGAGATCCGGCTGAACGACATGCGGATTGAAGAGTTACGGAAGGAGGTGACGGAGGCTGAGTGCTCACTGGAGAAGTACAGCGAGCAGTGCCGCCGCCTGGCCGCGTACCAGACGTCCCTGCAGAGCGAGCTGGAGCGATACAGGATGATCATCGAGAATGAAGACACCAGGTACCAGCACCATCCAATCATACTTGATTTAGCTATGGATTTTCTTCCTGTCATTTCTTTAAAGTAAAGTTTACCTTTGGTATCAGAAAATCTATGTAAATCAGTTAGTGACTAACTGTGACTCACCCACAAGATTGTAGCTACCCGGTATGGAGGTTATCCGTTCCCGGTGGTCAAATCATTTTCTGGGACTAGCCACTCGATGGCAGTGTTCCCCTACATCCAGGGTACTAGTGACACTATAAATAAGGATGAGGAAATTTTCTGCAGAATTTTCTTTAGCAAATTCAAAGGTTGACTAGGAGGCCTCCTGAACACCATCAGGAGGTGAACTCTTTTTAGTGAGCTACATGAAGACATTGGTGCTGAAGTTGCCCACTTTCTCCATTGCTTGTAGGCTGAATTCGGCGATTGTTGAGACCCCCATTGCCCTGCTCACCACTGACTACCGCTACACGCCAGTGACCTCAGTGACCAGCAGGGGCAGAGGTGAGCCGACAATCTTTGGTTCTGTATGCGGCCCCACCAAGCTTAAAACTTGAACTAACCTTTTAGCAACAGGCACAAGTAACTCTAACCAGCAAAATGCTAAAGTCCTCAGAGAGCAGCACAAACAAAACACTTGTTCTGACAAGAAGGTGGCATTGTTATCATTAGTACCATCATCACCATTAGCTTAATTCACTATATTGACTCCTTTATTCCTGTTATGATCAGATCTTACATTTTAACCTATTTATGCAGCAGGATAATTTACTGGAATAATTTATGTTGAGGATCTTGGTTAAGGGCACTTGTCATGTATGTCTGGAGTTCATGGCTACGTGGCTGAGCAGTGTGGGCTCTTATATTCCTGTTAACAGCCAATGTGAGTGCAATTTGTTCTATTTCATCACCCTATCACCTCCCACTTCTAATCTGAGTGCCTTCAAGAATAGAGCCAACTGCAACATTGCACCGTTTACTTTATGAGTAGAAATTCTGGTTAATTGTCATTCACGTATGGAATTTGGGAGTATGGTCAGTTTACACAAGGCATGATATCTGGTTATGGACTGTGATAACTGTCAACATTAAGTTTTATTCTTTGAAAATGATTTTTTTTTTTGCATGACCATTTTCTACAGTACTTGAAATTGTGAATAAACTCTTTCTATGTCATGCATTTAAGTTTAGTTTTTCGGCCTCATCGTGTTGTTCAATTTCCACTGAAGAATATCTGTTCCCATCACATACTGTCCTGATCTCATTGTAGTTTATTAAACCTGGGCTAAGATTTTTCTTTGGAATATAAGAGCCATTGTGCTGTCCTCACTTCACAGACATCACTCAGGTTGTACAGGACGTCACCGGCATCAAGCCTCGGCAGAAGAGCCTGGCCAAGAAAGTCCTGAAGATGCCGGAAATCAGCCCCAAGAACGTCAGGAACAGCAAAAACGAGGAAAAGGAGGCAGCAGGGTCAGAGGATGCGGTGGAAGACAGCGAGGAACGGGTCACGGACGCGGAACAGCCGCTCAATTCCCCGCCTGTGTCCCCTGAAGACGTTCCCGATGGCACCCAGATCAGCAAGGCCATCGACACGCTGTGCAACATCATCCGCGAGCGCATGCATAAGCACAGCAGGCAGGAGCCCATCGCCGACATCTACGCCAAGGGCCGCTACGTGCTGGTCTCAGGTGAGTCCAGCTACATGGATCCCTGCTTCTGTTCCTCCTCCTCGTCTGGCGGGCACGTGTCTGTCACCATCTGCGATGGCAGGATGTCCCCTAACTACAGGGAGAAGACACCTGCCCCCATTCCTGACCCGGTGTCCCCGACTCACCCTGAGGATGGAGAGAAAGGTCAGGGCAGTGCCAGGTGGCAGAGTGGCCATGAGGAGAAAGGGGAGGGTTCCGATGAAGCTGAGCACCTCGGAGAAAGGCACAGGGGCTCCCAGCCAGGAGCAAAGCAGCCCAGGAGGCACAGGGGGCACGACGCCTCCCTCACCTGGAACACCGCTCCGTCTATCCAATCCACCAGCTATGAAAAGGTGGAGGTGGTGGAGTCTGTGGAGAAGATCTCTGGGGACAACAAAGTCAGAGGTTACGAGGAGACGGCCACCATCGTGGAGACTACTGTGGAGAAGACCCGCAGAAACAAGCCCGGAAGCTGGGCATCCTAAGCGCCCAGCCCAGCGCCCGGCTTGGGTGCCGAGTCTTGCTGCGTTTGTACGCCGGGCCTTTAAGGTTTGAAAGTTGAGCGGAAAAAGTTCCCACAAAAACAAACCATTAAAATAAGAACACGCAGAACCTGAAGTGCTGAAAGTGAATGTGAGCCAAGTACAAGCTGCCCTCGGGGGTGTTAACTCGCCGGGTGCCCCTGCCTAACCCAAAGTGATCGCACAACTATTGGCTTCACATATATATACTTTTTAATATCATTTCAATTGGTTGCCAGCTATTGCCCTGTCTAGACATCGGTACACTAATTGATTTCCTAATAAAACAACCATGCTTCAAAGAGTGCCTGGTCTGTTTCTACTCAATGCCTAAGCATAAAAGCAAACCACTTCGTATACATATATATATATATATATATATATAGTTTTTACAAATTAATTTACATGTGGATTGGGAAGGCTTTCTCTTTTATAGATTAGTTCTAAAGCCTTTTTAATGTTTAATATTTTGCATTACATAATCATAAAAGATACACAGAAATACAAGAGATTTTTTTTCACAGAATCACAAGGTGATTTTCAGTGGTGCTGAGATGCATTATTCATTACTGCGGTGGGGAATTCCTGGATGTGAATGGATATAGGCCACACATAGCTGTTTCATTAAATACTGTTTGTGGAGATGCTGTAAAACACTAAGAAGGCGCCCCTTTTCACAGTCTGTCATTTATATGCTTCAAACATCGTGAGCAATGAAATACTAGTGGATCTTCCCTTCAATTCCTGCTCTTGGATCTTATTTAATCAATATTTGGTGAAGGGGTCTTTACAGGAGACAAAATAATTGGACAGAGAGAGCGGGACTCACGAGCGTAGCCAATCATGACTCAGGTCGCATTGGGGGGGGGCGGGGCGCACAGCTGATCTGTACCATCAGGTGCAAAATGCCCTTAACAAGTACAGCCAATCTCTAACAGTAACAAATGTGGGCAGCTCTGCATGCAGAAAAACTGTTAAATATTTGTGGGTCTGGACATCATCAGCAATTAAAAAATAAGGTAAATCATCAGTCTCCGGAGTCCCCGGTCTGGTGCTTCATTTAGGCGGCTGTCAAAAGTGAAATTAAAAACCTAGAGAATTCAATAATTAGCAATGTGACGTCAAGCCTGTTGTCAATTAGTCAAGTGCTTTAGCAGAAAAAAAACTCAGTACATTTATTCTTTTATACTTAATAGGTAATAAATATTCTAAAATACTCTTGGAGACCACAGGCGGCAAAATTGATCACACATTCCTTTCCATTTTTTTATATAAACAACATCTGTCACAAAAATATAATGGAAAGAAACTGCTCTGTTTGCAAGATATTAAACTTTAAGTCGAATAACACAGAAAATCATTTACAGTCACAAACTGTACAGTGGGGACTTAATTTGAGAAGGACCAGGGTGGCTAATACATACAACATAATATAGTATATATATTCTACATATATATATATAAGGCAAAGTGTAAAAAAACAGAAAACAGACGTATTTTCTCCCTTTATAACAGATTGTTTGGAAATGACACATTGATTTTATCTGGTTACAGGAAACATTCATGGAAGGGGAGCTAATAAACACAGAAAAGAGCTCAAAGTTGCAGGTTTTGGGGGCAGGGTTAGAGTGGGTGGGGTTTAGTAGAGACGGGGCTTGGGTTGTGATTGGATGGGAAGGGAAGGGGAAGGGCAACATGCAGATGGCTAGTTTTTACTCAGCAGGCTTTTGAGGCTCTTCTCCACTGCCTCATCCAGTTCCTCCTCCAGCTCCTCCTTTTTGGACATGGCCAGTTTGGACTGGTAGTCGCGGACGATCTGGTCGATGTAGGGCGCGCTCTGCGTCCCATGCAGCATCAGAGTCCACTCCTTCAAGACACCCCTCTGGGGCACCTCGCCCTGGAAGCCTATCTCCAATAGCCAGGTCCCCCGGGGGTCCTCGCCCCAGGTGTGGGTGGTCATGAAGGGCCACTTGTCGAAGCCCACCTTGGCGTCGTCGTCGCGGGGCCTCCGGCTCAGCAGGATGGACTTGGTGCCCATGGGCGAGGTCATGTTGATGTTGAGGTCGCCGCGCCTGCTGGCGTTCACCGTGACCACGGCCTGCACGTGCTCTAGGTAGCGAACAAAGTTGTCCTTCCCCTGGCAGGCGTCGGTGTCGATAGCCAGCAGGAGTTTGCTGCTGGAGTGGAACGAGCTGCAGGGGAAGGGGAAGGTGAGGCTGTCACCTCGTCGCACCGCAGCATCAGCAGGCTTCCTGTTTGCCACCTCAGCCCCCCGCTCAGCCAGTTTAAACACTAGGAATCCGCAATGACAGCTTGAACAAACCACTAACTGTATTTATCACATAACTTGCGCTCACTCCTCCCTGTTGCGTCTCTCATGTCTTGCGTTTATTTTCTGTCTATGCCATGCCCTAACCCTAACCCTAATCCTAACCCTAACCCTAACCCTAATCCTAACCCTAACTCTCCAACCCACCAGCCTGGACACTTTCTGTCTGAAATCTTACTGAAAACACTAAGACCAAATTGGTAGGATACAATAACAAATGAAAAGATACGTAAAGACCTGGGAAGCTGGGATTGTTTAGACGCATGTATAAAATGAGAGGGGACAGACTGGTTAAGATGGTAATGTTGGGCAGAGCAGAAAGTAAACGGAAGTGAGGATAGCCAGTGAGGCGATGAATATATGATGTTAAGAAATGGTGCGACGGACACAGAGAGAGTAAGCAGAAAGTGAGATCTTATCATAAGTGGCCGCATAGGTACATAGAGCTACATGGATAGAGATTCTGATGTATGATAACGTAGACGCCATGATTATGTGTCAAAGGTACGTCTGTATTGCTTTTAATATGTTACCACATTTTTTCCCTCTGCACAGAGTGCAATCTCCTTATATCATTTTTATTATAAAGCCAGTAAGAAGGGCGGAATAGGCCAATTCAGGGAACGTCATCATTTTACACTCTCTCAGCCCCAAAAGGCCAGGCAGGTACTGGATGATCCCACGCCATACACAAAGGCTGTATTTTTCAGACCACTCGCGAGTAAAAATAAACAGGCAGAGTAAAGTCAGAACAAACCCCAGACAGTCCACACTAACTACCTGGTACAGGAGTGTTGGAAGTTGGGAGGGAGCAAAAATGTAAAGAATCTGAGGCCCCTGAGGACAGTATTGGGAAACATTGCCAGAGGGAATGGAGGCGACTTTGTGGTTCTCTGGGCCTTAAATGTACTGTAGAATTTTCCCTGGAGCAGTCAATGTGACCGCCAGCAATGTCATTTTTAATGAGTGAGCCAGCAATGTGCAGCTATTACCATCCAATAGATACAGTGTGGAAAGGAGCTCGCAGGGCAAAAATAATTACAGAAACCTGAAATGGACAAGTTCACGCCAGTTCCTTATGTCTAACACAATTTCTTCTTCAAAAGCAATGTGCTTCTCATCGGCATCTTTTTGGCTCTGACAAGGCAGACTCGAGAGTATTTTACCATCCCAGGAGGATTCTGTTTGAATAGCAAAAACTGACAGCTTTATTGCCATAATTTGTTTAAAAAAAAAATTCCGCTTGAGTAGAGGATCTTAGATTTGGCCTCGAAGGCAGAACAATTTGTGACCGGAAAAAATTTATTTAAAAAAAAAAAAATGGAGAGAAAATGGAACGCAGCAAAATGGGAGGGAACTTTACAGATGCATCTAATTAGCGGGTATCGCAGAAACCCCGGTGAGGAGTTCAGCCCGCCGGGATGGTCTCTCACCCTGCCACAATATAATGCGGCGCCCGAAACACAACCAAGCTGCAGAATTAACGAGCGGGATTGCAGGTGGCGTCCCTGCCTGCCGTCTCCCTGGAAAATGCCGTCGGATCACCGTACAGCCGGGCTGCCAGAGAGACAGGCACATCTGATGAATCCGGCAGCAAAAAACCAGCGGGGGCGGGGGGTGCGCGGAAATTCAATTCGCCTCACACAGATGGCGTCCCAAACGGCAGCTTCGGAGATACGGCCTTGGCGTTCCTTGAAAGTAATTAAGGCGCTCGGTCATAAACCAGCCCGGTAATTGATCTTCGGTGAATGGAGTTGTTGGTGGTGGGTGGACGCTCGGGGCGGGGGTGACAATGATTAAAAAAAAAAAAAAAATACAAACACCTACCGAGACCATAAATCATCAGAGGTAATACTAAGGAGTTCTGACCCAGAACTGGGGATAAAGAAGAGCCACGGCACATGGACTGATGGCTTTTTTTAGCGCACAAGGGTGCCTGCCTAAGTGATGAGAAGCATTCCTTCACCCTCATCCCCTCCCCCCCGACACGTGGGCTGTAATTATGGCCCCGCTGCAGAAGGATGTGACCTACATTGGAGCACCACTGTAAATGGCCGTGAAAGCCAGGGAGACATTCTGTACTGTCGGTCATCCGGAGCCATCTGTGCCAATGAGAACAGTGCCGCATTATGTAACATACGTGTCTATACGCGCACACGCATACACACACGTGTGTGTGCACCACGATCTACCCATTTCCAGGGCTACAGAGGTGGGATCTTTCTGAATACGGTTGGCCGAGCTGCGGGTAGCCTGCCCTCTACAGGCAGGGGATGGACCCGCATTTCTCTAGAGGATGGCGGTCACCATTAGCGCATGAGACCTCAGAAGTCAGGGTTGTGTTACAGGTCGGACGCATGTGTCGTTTCTGTACTTGACTGTCACTTTGCCGCACAACCACCTTGACGAACAATGATATCAAGCTCCCGGACAGTGCGACCGGAGAGCGGATCTGTTCTGTTCCACAGACATGAGGTGAGAGGGTGCCATATGAGGGTTCAGGTCAGGCTTCGTGCCTGTGGGGATGGCTTCACCCTCCTGCAGAGCAATCTTCGGCAGATCCGTTGAGCCTCCAGGGCTATGCGCGTTGCAACATTGCAGATGAAAGCACAGCCACTACTTAATGCAAATACACCCAAAAAACGGGCCAGACTGCAAAGCGGATATGTTAGCTGGGTAAGTCAAAAGCAATTATCCTGAAAATGAGAATCTCCAAGTCTCCTGCAAGGCGCGATGCCCACGGGGCGCCTCGGGAGAAAAACAAGCCTGTTTCCTGTCTTTTTCTTTTGATATCTTAGCTATTTTGGAAATAAAGCCCACCCCATCCCCGGGTCTGCCTTGCAGTGAGCTGGGTTGGGCCTGAGTGGTGCCCGGCACGTCCAGCCTTCTTAGGACATGGTGGTGGGTCCTCTCAGAATGCCTTGTTAATTCTCATTGTTCATTCCCCCCCAGCTCACTCCTGCACCGCTCGCCGCTTATGTAAGTGGGCAGTGGGGGCTTTCACATTGCCAAGCTCACTCCGGCTCCGCTACTCGCTCGCTCTAATTGACATTGTTGCTATGGCACAGTACACCCAGAAGCATATGGAGGGCGCTAATTATAGCCAAACCGAACGGCTGCACACGGGCTCAGCAGACCAAGCGCGACTCCATCCAGTCGAGGTTACATCCAGGCTGTCAAAGCCCGGTTCTTCCGAAACAGAACAGGTCGTCCCTGAACTGAATTAATATAACCTTTGCTGCAGGGTACTGGCAAATCTAACACAGTACAAAAAGATATACGTTACATTACAATGGCCTGTTATACCACTAAATTATAGAATTGGTTTTATAGAAGCATTTACAATCAGTTTCATCTAGACTATCTATACAAACCATACATTTATCAAAATAAAATTTATATTGAACAGTAATAAAGAAATAATGAATAAAAAAATACATTTGTAATGGGGATGTTTTTTGGGTCTCCACCAGGGGGCACTCCATGTCACTTACTGTGTCTCCTGGACAGATCCGGCCACGCAGTGAAAGCGCTCGGGTACAGTCTTCCACTCCCGGGCCATCTTGACCATGCCGCCCGCATCCAGCACGCCGTAACCGAAGAGGTGGTTGAACTCCAGGCCCACGCCGTTGCGACGCCATTGATGCACCTCATCGTGCAGCTGGTTTCGTTTGGAGGTGAGCACCGTCAAGTGCTGCAGGTCCCTCCATGTCAGAGCAGGGCTGCGTGGGCCAAAGACAGGGCCTCAGATGCACGGAGGAGCCTCTCTGCCTGGTGTGCTCCTACTACCTCCATCACAGATCCCCCATCGGCATGCCCACCCCCGAGGCCTGGTGCTGTCCAAACTAATTTGTCAAGTAACCAGATGTTTACAAAATGCTCTGCGTGCTGCCTCCAAGTTCCCATCGGTTAACTGGCACAGTCAGTTTGATATTTCGCAAGAGCATTGCAATACATTTAAAGGCCGCACCTTGTACTTTTATGTAGTATGAAATTAAAAACAGTGACAATCAGGGGTAATTGAACAGGTTGAATTATATGAATGTATATCTAGAAGACAGATGGCAGTCAAAATAAAGAGTCTAAGACCTCTGGCCAATTTCACCATCAACCCAGTAGGTTAAGCGGTGACTGAAAATCACTTACTAAAGGCTAAACTCTCCCTTCACTGCCTGGCCCGCTCATAACTAACCTAGAGCCCATCTGTCCTACTCGGACTAAACGAAACCTTCATTATGCAGTTAGAATGCAGTGATATAGCTGGCATTTCAACAGTTAAACTGTGAGTGATGTAGCTGTTTGTTTGGGGGAGGGATCGATATCTCCAGGACAAACCTTAAGAAAAACCAGACGAGCGGCATCTATAGCACAAATAGATAGGATATGGGGAAGCTGAAGCACCTGCCTCGCGTCAAACAGGTAAATAATAGCGGATCCTCCCTCAGATCTCCCACGAATGATGCTCTCGGGCCTCGGGCCCGTCTCTGCCGACCTGCCGGCTTCACGCGGCGGTGCATGGGGGTGAAAGGAGGCTCGTGAAATGGTGTTTACTTTGCCGATCTCCCCCTCCGACCCCCCCCCCC
>JAODKM010000058.1:6704108-6727157 GCA_026780845.1 Petrocephalus sullivani | reverse complement strand
CCCGCGGGCGCGGGGCGGGGCGTGGGGGTGCTAAGACGCCCCCGAAATGGTGCTTACTTTCCCGCCCTCCCCCCCCGCCCCCCCCCCCCCCCCCGCCAGCCTAACATCATTATTCCTCGCTAACCAAACAGTGGGTACTGGAGAGAGCCCCCGCCTACACCCGCAGATCCTCCCACTGCACTTCTCACAATGACACACGGCGCCGGGCGGGGGAATGGAGCTGAAAAGAGCAGCCGATGGACACATCGTCACAGCGGAGGCCGCGGGAGCTCCAACGCGACACCGCCCAGAAGGGACATGAGGATTCCATCCCTACACGCATGGCGTTTTCCATGAATCGTATCGGCGGAAGATGCTCTGTTAAAGGTCACTTACAGCTCAATCTAATCTTTACACAGCCCTTAGAGGGAACAAATAAACAAGGAATGCTAACGAGGCATAATCATTCGCATTTTCGCTAAACCACAAACGAGCTGAAGCTTCACGCCTGCGCTGAGGTCTCTTTGTCGCGCATCCACACCAATGTCCTTCTGCTTCTCATTAATGCAGGACTTTCCCCGGTGTAAGTAAACCCGCCGGCAAAGGGGGTACGCCTGCCGCCGTTTCGATCTCGGGTGGCGGTGGCAGAACCAGGCGCATGCCAAGGGTGTGTTTTCAGTTTTTTTGTAATTCTGGAGCCCCTTTGTTGAGACTGACAGTCGTGTCACACATGTGGTAACAAGGTACAGGCAAACGAAGAGTACAATCTGTCCGCTGATGGAGCACATGGTCACCCTCAATGTCCTCTCTGCTGTGATCGTACTGCCCATTTTTAAATAACAATACAACCCCCCCCCACATGCTACAGAATAGTTACATCATAGCAACAAAACAAATTTCACATGCATAAGGTATTAAAAACATAATTAACTGTCCAGTCTGAAAGCCTAACATTATAATATGTCACTTTCTATACCGGATCATGTTTAATTATATCTCATTATTATTAGTAGTAGCATTAAGATATTATTAGGTCCTGTCAAGTTCATGTTAACGTCTGCCGACCTTATCGACTGTATTCCCAATGGCATATTCATTGCTGTGGTATTATACATCATTTGTGCATTATGTGTGATAAAATACCCGAGTTAACCCAAAAACAAACATGTATACACAATTACCAATCTATGCCGTAAAACAGAATAAGATTTAGTGCCATCCTTCTCCAGAAAAGAGCTTTTGATAAATGAGGATGTGTCTTCATAATTCTTCTCGGATCTTGCAGTTAACGGCATAATTAGCAATGGTAATGAGAATTAGCATAACATGTAGATGTTGCCATTAACGTGCTAAGTCTGGCAGCGGCAATGCTCCGGCTGCTGGTCCCCCCTCCCCATAATGTTTCTGCCCCCCATTCCACCCCCACTTCATGTGCTAGAAAATCTTTGGAGTATCACTGATCCCACACCTGAGCTCCTCACCCCCAGATAACTACATGACCAAACCTATGTGGATGCCCCTTTTAATTATAATAAGCTTAGTTAAGCCACACCCATTCCCGAGACAGGAATAATTACACTCATGCAATCACCTGCAACAAACGTTACAGAATGGATGGTTTTGCAGGAGAGGCTAGTGACGTTCTCCTTGGCACCATCATAGGACGCCGTCTTTCCAACAAGCCAATTCGCCACATTTTAGCCCTGCTAGAGTTGCCCTAGTCCACTGGAGTCACTGTGAAGGTCGAGACGTCTGGGAGCACGTTGTCACCCACACAAGCGCGCAGAAAGAGACCTGATAACCCAACATCAACACCCAACCTGGATGGCAGTAAATCACACCAGCAATGTTCCAACATCTAATAGAATGCCCAGCCCAAAAGAGTAGAAGCCATGGTAGCAGCAATGGGCTGACGGACTTCATGTCAAAAGCTTTGTTTGGTAATGAGATGTTGGACAAGCTGGTAAGCACATACTTCTGGGCAGATAGTGTAGGGTTTTCCAACCGCAGGTACTGGTTGTGGCCAGTATCGTACTGGATCATGGAACGGAATGGTGGGGGTTTAGTGGAGGGCTTAGTTAAATTTCCAAAAACAGTCTATATATTTTCAATTTTTTACAACCCCTCCAGTTTGCATAGTCAGGTCCATCTTCGAAAAAGACAGGAAAACCCTAAGGTAGTGTGCTATGGACTTAATCAATGATGGCCCGCCCTCCACTAGACCTATTAAAAACAGGTCAGTATGTAAGGGCACCTTTGACGCCCTTCCCACGTGTATCAGGTACGTACTTGGCCTCCAGAGCCAGGGCGAAGACGCCGGCTGCTTCAGGAGCCGCGGCCGAGGTCCCCGAGTGACGCAGCGTGCAGTTTCCGTAGAGATCCGTCGTGGCCTGCAAGAGCGACACTGTGGGTCTCGCCGACCATCAGAGGGAAAAACACGAGGCACTCAGAGAGCCGGAACATGTGAAAAACCCAAGACGGCCGCCTTGTTTATTTAACATTTACAAAATCTCGGCCTCGCCTTTGGAGGGAAATTAGAGGGCGGCAAACCGATTATTCCGACTGCTCGTGTACGAGCCCTCCTGAAAATTGCCTGCTTTATGTTGAGCAAGCTAGATGTGACCTCCGGTGAGAGCCAGCCACCAGCTCACCGCCAGCACCGAGATCCCGTCGTTTCGGCGAAACATTTGGGAAAACACAGCAATCGTCAAAGTGAAAAGTCTGTCTGGTGATACTGACAGTGTAGCCGGTGAGTCATTTTGACCAAGGAAAAATTCAGCCAGAACACAAAGGCAGTACCTGGCCATTTGTCTGGCAAGTTAAGGCTGGGAATGAAGCACATCCAAGCCTTTGATGATCTATTTATTGCAATTACTGTCATTTAGGGTGACCTAGAAACCGACAGACTCCCTTCGTTTATGGTGTCTTAAAGAAACACCGCACACTTAAATGAAAAATTCCTGGTTTTTCCTCTTTGTATTACCAGTAAAAATGTTGGTCCAGCATGCCAAAAATCATGTCTTATTTTATTAAAAACAATTGAATGCAATGACAAGCACAATGAAATGGAGTAAATTGTAAATTGTATAATTGTAAAGTTTTTAATCATTTATTATGCTGATAGTAGCTAATTGCCATATTTCTTCCATAAAGAGTTTTCGGTGAACAAGTATGTTCTGTCCCGAACTTGTGGACAGCACGGCTCTGTCATGACATTTTACTATATGAACCAAAAATTTGTCCCTGACTCGTTCCATTTAACTGGCCTAAACAAACCAAATACCTTGATCTGACCAATACTGTCCTTATCTTTGGCATTATTGTTAAAATTTGTGCTTCTGTTCACAAACGTCATTTGCTATGCCTATTTCAGCGCATCTTCCGGCAGAAAAAAAAATCTGAACAAGCTGTACAGGGTCAAGTAATAGGTCATCAGAAGTATTAGGTACCCTAGAAGGCCATTAAGCTTCAGGTAAGGCAAAAAAAGCCTTGGGTTTTGTAATTCTTAGAAGTACTTGAGGAATACTGTGTTTCATTTATAAAAGTATATTATTTTGTGCAGCCTGCTTCCGGGGATGGGAGAGAAGAGCGTGGGACAGAATATACTCAGCATTCTCTGAGACATTCGAAGATCGCTGGCAGGATGCAGGGACAATTAGCAGCGGATCCATCAGGCAGCTCCCTCCCGGGAGAAACAGGAAGATGTCGGCTACACAGTCCCAATGCGTGTTTGCCTATGCGTATGTCATGTAAAGACGCCTCGATCACCCATTAAAATGGGGAACCTCATTGTATCCCACTATTTATATGTATTACACTTAGGTTTCAGTATTTGGATTATACAACATTTACATCCTGATCAATACAGAGGGCGACTGGGTTGGGACACTGTGCTTTGGTTCAAATCCAGGGGTTGGTACAATAAATTCACTGCAAGGCATGTAACCCACAACTCATCCAGGGACTGGCTTACTGTGCTTCCTTACTACTACGTCACTTTGGAAGGGAAGAAAGTTTTGGGTCAGAGGGCCGGGTGAGCCAGCTTATGTCCTTGCAGAAGAGCTGAGGGCCTGGCTCCAGCGCCCAGCAGTGACACCATTACTCTGCCAGCCTCAGGATTGGAACTCACAAGCAATCAAAATCAGGCAGACAGCGAGCCCCACCGGGGAATCGGGAAAATGCAATAGTACAGCTAGCGTGAGATCTGTGAGCTACATGGAGTTATTTCACAGTGGCCCCCAAAACTCCATCCTGTCTAAAACACTGCCAGCTGTGACATAAAGGAGTTACTTTTCTGCAGCCGATCCTGTAATCAGTGCAGAAATATGGAGCTCAAAAAGAAACTGGGGCTTTTGTTCTGATTTACGTTTCTGCAAAGTGTTCCCACTTATGCAACAATGGGGGCCTGTGCTCGTCATTTTTGCTAATGCAGCACATGGAACTGTAAGTAAATGCAGATTTTCAGGGGGAAAAAATACTCTGTAGGTACTGTTCTTAATGTACAAAAAACTAAATCTGGCTGACTGAGAGAACGTTGATAGTAATAAGAAAATGAGATCCAGCATTGGCGCTTTGGGCAAGTGTATTACTCAGAGGTGGATAGTTCAGTTCCAGAAAGTCAAAAGCCAAACTAAGATTTTGTTCCACCCACCCAGTAGAGAATAAACAGTGTCAGAGACTGAAATTTTTACTCTCTGGACCTGAACAATCCACCTCTGGCATGGCTGTACGTTCAAAGGCGCTATGAGCTTTAACTGGCCAGACGGGGAGCATATCCGGGTCACACTCACCACGCCCGCCTCTGGGTTCCTCTTGCGGCCGTTGCTGAAGGTGGACGCCAGGGTGGAGGAGCAGCTCTCGTCGTAGAGCGCTGTGCGCCCGTCGTTGATGGCCGAGTTGATGGAGATGGTCCACATGCTAGAGGCGTAGCCATCGCAGTTGCAGTCGTCGTAACTGCCTCCGTCGCCTGACGCCCAGACGAAGATGCTGCCTTTTCCCCCACGGCCCTGGAAGGGAGGTCGTGCCGAGAAGGGATGGTGACATGCAGGCCAGGCCATCTAACCGGGACACCTGCAGCTCTCTCACTAATGCTCACCATCTCTGTCCGAAACATCCGTAAAGGGGGGGGAGGGTCTGTTTAATCTTGCCTAAGCATTTACATTTACATTTATATTTAAAGCATTTGGCAACATTTGGCAGATGCCCTTAGCCAGAGCGACTTTTCAAAAGCGCGTAAGATTCCATTAGTGAATACTTTCTGATACTGGTTCAATAAAACCCAGGCTAAGAATACTATCTGTCTAAGACTCTGTTGGGGAAATACACATTTTTTTCACAGTGTAATACCAGAAGTGCTAATCCAAGTACAAGCATTTTTAAGTGCCAGTCAAAAGTCTGGACACGCCTACTGAAAATCAAGCACACTTGGTGGTTAGATTAATACTGCATTACAGGGGTGGGTCTCGCTTTTATGGTGACCTGGGCGAACGGCCCCTTCATGGTCCCCCGCCCCACCAACAAAAATTGTGTTTATCTTATGAGGTGTTGAGCACTTCTAGCAAAATTTGACATGTCTTATTTCATTGCCTCGAGGCCTTTTACTATAAGGTGAATATCATAGCTAACAGAGAGATAAATGCATTAAGAGCAGGTGCGTCCAGACGTGACAATACTGCACATACTCCACACAGCTTAGCAGTCTGCTCAGGCAAACCCTTCCCTGCTGGATATTGTGCCCATGTTGGTTAAAAACATCATACATCATGTTTACAATATACACAACGTTTCACCCACGCGGTGTCATGTGACCATAAGCAAAATCTAGGACAAAAACAGGGTATTTTCATATTTACCTATTTTGTCCTTGCAGAGGGCAAGACTCCTAAAGCTACTAAACATTTATTATTGATATTTTGAGCCTTTGGGAACACAGGAATAGTGACTCGTTCATGTACGCCGTTCTTCCGGATCACGGCTGAAATCTAAGCAGCGTCATTTGTCCACTGAGACCAGAAGCCTTTTATTTTGAGACACCAGTTTTCCTGGCATCGTCCTGCTCAGGGCACGGAGGCCTGCATGCATCAGCGGTTTGCAGATGGCTGCAAAAATGCAGCTCTGTTAGCCTAACAGATGCCTGGGAGTCCCTGGGCTACGGGTAGCGGCGGCAGTTCTGCTCCAGGAACAAGCAGCTATGTCTCCCAGATGATAACTGGGGCTCCGCCAGCACAGGACAGTAGGATTATAAATCTTCAGCCCTGTCATCTGCTTCCTAGTGGGCAGGCATGTTTACAGACACCTTGTGATGGCTCTGTAGTGGCGCTAAGAGAGAAAACTGGGGCAAAAGGCAACAAAGGGACCCTAGTGATGCGATGCGATAAGCCCACATCAGCCTGTTTT
Organism: Petrocephalus sullivani; assembly: GCA_026780845.1. Taxonomy (NCBI): domain Eukaryota; kingdom Metazoa; phylum Chordata; class Actinopteri; order Osteoglossiformes; family Mormyridae; genus Petrocephalus; species Petrocephalus sullivani. The sequence continues at coordinate 6,720,782 of JAODKM010000058.1, read as the reverse complement.
TGTTCGTGACAAACAAACAAATACCTTTCTTTGGCTATATTCTCCAAACAGGGCTTTTGTTCCTCTTTCCTTCAAACAATAATGAATTTGGCAATTTGTGGTGAGCAAGCCCTAGCACAGCTACCTATATTAGCACAATGTATCAGCAAAGCAACCCTCAAATAAAACCACCTCTTTTCAACAGCCTGCCAACCACGGCCTTGGCTCTTTCTTCAGCAGCAATCTCGCCCAGCGAATCTCGGCCGTGCCTTGAACCGTTTTCCAGTAACCGCCCTTCATAAGCTGGCGATAAGCTCCTGACCCACAATAATGCTATTTTCTTCAATCTCCTTTCCCTTGTACCCAAGGGCTCTCTGCTCCGTGTCCGTGCCTATTCATCTGACAGGCACACAAAGCCGATGGTCAGTTTTCAATGAGCAAATGGCATTGAGGCTAAAACTGAGAATCAAGGGTAATTTTAATCCTGCGACCCATGCATTAATTACTTTAATAATACACCATGCTGGGGATTTTTCAGAGGGGTGTAATTATGCAAAATTAATTGACTTGCTTCCCAAAATTCACATTTTTAATACCTGTGCATTTTTTATGGGTTATAATCCTTTCAAAAAAATTAATCCTTGTCTCATATGCAACACCACAGAGTAAAGCCCGAGACGAACATCCTTAAAGGCGAGGCAGTACAATATCTTTCTGAGTGCGTGTCTTCCTGTGTGATACACTCACCCGGAGCTCTTATGATAAAACGATGTACGGATTAAACACGACAACATGGTCACTGCGAATAAGAACTGAAAGCCAATTCCAGGCCAATTACGGGCCAGCTTGGGTTACAGAAGGTGTCTCTCTCTCTAACACTGATGCAATAAGTCAAGGAAAAAAACTGTAAACTAAATTATTATAAATGAAACAACCTCGGGTGAAAAGAAAACTAAATTATGCATAGAGGAAGAATTAAACTCTGACTAGATCCATTTTAGTAAACGTGCCTTTGAAAGGAGATTTGACTGTTAAGGTACATTTCTTTGCTGGTTATCCGCTTAATGGTGGGCGGAAGGTGAAAACACTGACATCAAAGGGTCCCGTCGATACCTTGTTGACGCCATCTGCCATGGCCTGCAGGGTCAGCTCCCGGGGGCCATCCACAGTCTTGCCATCATCAGTGGGGCCCCAGCTGGCGCTGTAGATGTCAATAACCTGAGGCATGTGGCTAATGGAGGATGCCTCTATGATGTCAGTCATGAAAGGCTGGTCCAGCATCCGGATGCCTGATGAAGAGGAGAGGGTGAGAAAGTTTATTACTAAAGAAGAGATATCAAAACCCAGATCTAAGATCGAGATAAGTCCGGGATAAGAACAGGTTTCCTTTAAGTAAGACGACAGACCAGCAAATGGTTCAATCGCTGCATTATCTTGTGAACAATAGATGACATGATCCCCACAATCTTTTGATCTAAACCCTGGTTGGTTTGGGATGAGTTGGATTGAAGAGTAAGAGCAAGATTGCAAAATATGTATTATTTCATTACCTCAAGGCCTTTTACTATAAGGTGAATAACAGTTAAAATAGAGACAAATGCATTAAAAGTTGGTGTGTTCTGACTGTTGACTAGTACTGTAACTAAAACCAGTGAAAAGTCCCAGCATGGCCTGAGCTCTCTTGGGCTAGCAAGGATCTTATCAGCTTCTAGGTTACAGTGAGAGAGGTACAGGAAATGGCCAGCTTTTTACGTTCCTGGGTAACATAAGAGCTGAGGCCACTTTGGACAGCCGCCAATCCAGGACTCAGACACTTTAAATGCCTACAATAAGCAAACTCCTTGCGGGGGTCTCTGGTCCTAATGGCTCCCACCCCCTTTGTATGCTGCTTGTGTGTGTGTGTTATGCCCCTTTTCCTAGGAAGTCCTGGAGGAAAGTGCAGCATAGCCTACTGCAGAAATTGAGCTGTCGCTTCTTTTTTTTATCGTAATTGCAGTCTGGAGCCTAAGCCTGCAGGCAAAATAACCAGGTTATTGTCTCCAGTGCTGTTGAGGCAACGCTCTAACACCTGGGTCTACCATAGCTTGCATTATTTACGTATAACAAATAAAAGGTGGTGTGACCGTACAGTGGAAGTAAGCATGGAGCGGGGCTACGGGATGTGCTAGCCGCACGAGCCGAGCGTACCTGCGACCTTGGAGTTGTAGGCCACGCCCACGCCGCAGATGTTATTATTGGCTGCTGCGGAGACTTCACCGGCACACCTGGTTCCATGGCTGCAAGTCAAGTCACCGATAGATAACGTCAAGAGTTCAGAACGGAAGACACAACAACCCTGGTGCACGTACACGATGCTCGTGTTGATGTGGGCACAGGCCCGGACCTCATCCTCCTCATCCTCTATCAAGTGCTGCATGGCCTGGCACTTAGCGCCTCTATCGATCTGCCATTTTGCCAAAACGTCCGATTCCAAGCCAATTGAGACCGAGCCACCTGACTCTGAGCACCCCCGTTGGCCAGCCGCGATGTTGCGGAGGCCAGCAATCAATACAGAGCTGCATGAGGCCCCTCGGAGCTGCGGCACCGGCTTGGGCCAAGAACGGAGAAATCGGCAGGAGCTGCAGCTGTGACTTCCCCTGCAGTTTGGATCTAATTAAGCAGAGGGTGACAGATTTACCTGCAGATGCGGTTAGCTAACATGCTAAAGCTAAGGCGCAACGGAGAGGGCCAAATTAGCTCTGACTATGGATGCTATTTATAAACAATCCGCTGATTAGCTCATTCCCCACACACCCACACAGACCTGCACGCACACACGCACAAATGCTGAGCCAGACCCACTATTAATCAGCCTCAAATTGCTCTCCTGAGGGCTCTGGGGGCACTGAGGCACAGGTCAGGAGACAGTGGAAGGGTGAATGCAAAGGCCCGTCCGTGGGCCGCCCTTCAGCGTAGCTGTCCCGCGCTAACTCGGTAGCGTCTCGGGTGCCAGAAGGTCTCGGGTGGCAGCTGGAACGTTCTCAGGTTCTCCTGTGGCACCAGACAACTGACCGACAACCCTCCCCATGACGTGGTCATCTCGCGCCAGTCTTCATGGCAACTGTGAAGCCAGTAAGACTACCACTAGCCAAGAACACAAGACGCGGCAACCAATCAGAATACTGTAGGATTTAAGAAACGGGGGGGTTGCCCCACTTCAAAAAGACTTGGCATCGTCATCGATTGTGTCCTTACTTAATCATGTGGCAGTTTCGAAGTGATCCACCTTGTTTGTTTACCACTAACTGGGACTCCAACCTTGTCCCCATCTCAGAGACCGCTGGACATATCATTTCAGAGGCCGAGTGCCCTGAGGCTGATCTCGACAGCGCTACGTGTACAGAAAGGCAAATGTGAGTCTCTAAGCAGCTCCCCTCAAAGCTTCGTGGCGATTGCTACGCTACACTAAATGCCAGACAGCGGGGATGTGTAAGGGAGTAGGTGGTCTGGATCAGGACGGCCATCCCTGACCTTTTTTCAGGTACCTGCTAACGACCTGCCAACAGCCAAGACACGCACGGCCGACCTTGTCTGCAGGTTTACCTGTTAAACCAGTCATCCGTGTAGCGGGGGTATGGGAAGGGGTCATTGCTGCTAAAGTCATAGCTGGCCTCGGCGTTCTGAAAGGAGAAGGGCCATAAAGAAGAGTTACGGGGCAAGATATGCAAAAATAAAACATAAAAATAACGACGGAAACACATCAAGTCTTCAAAGAGAGCGCAGTTGTCACAGGCGAAGCCACCGATCAACAAATCGAAGTGGCAGAATCCAAATAAGATGCAACCCGGTGGCTGAGAGCCAACGAATTCATCATCCCCAACTGGGTCTGGGTCTGACTCGGGCCTCGTAAATGAGGTGGTAACTGCCGGAGGATTTAGCATAGTGCCTGCTTCGACCATTTTTTAAGGTATGTCATTTCAGTCAACGCTGGAATTGAAATTGGACAAATGGGGAAAACGGATGCGGGGGCTTTAAAAGCCTGTCAGCCATGCCATCGATTAGCTCGAGCGTAACAAGGCAATGGCTCACAGAGAAATCAGGCTTGGCGTGCCCCCCCGACTTCTTCTGCGATTGGCCAGTAATCTCTGGTGATACTCTCCAGACCTCAGCCCATTGCAGCATATAATGCGCCCAGTCAGCTTACTGCGGTCACCCGTACTGAGTTCCATATACGTAGAATGTTTAGTGTCACTCAGCTCGGGCTGCTTTGAAGTACCTTTGTGGTCATGCACATCGATTCTGACTCTATCAGACCGAACGGACCACTGGTGCAGAAAACACAATAGTTAACTTGTGTCGCAAGGTGCCAATACGTGACCGACGTGTGGAGGTTTTATAACCACCGACTAACTGCCTTTCTCATGCTTTCTAGAAAATGTGCACAAAAGCATCAGTGAAGCAATGTGTTGAGGTCAGCTGGCCGCCTCCCAGGGATAGGTATGCTATAGAAAGCCCTGCTCAGAAAACCAAATAAGGTCCATTTGTTCCCTGCAGAAGCCATTACTTAAGAACCAGAGGCTTTGTTTTGAGGAAACAACCTTAAGGAGATGGTGATTACAGAAAATGTGAGCTAAACAACAGCCTTTTGAATGCTTGAAAACGCCAAAGTGTACCCACACCGAAGTTTACACTAAGATCCTGTTAGTAATTGATCCTGTTTATGGATTCCTGCAGAAATCGAGGTCCTCTCAGAGCTATTTGCCAGGCAAACTGGTTCTACAGGCCAGGTGTTTGAGGACTGTGGTTTTGTCCTCGCTGGCGTCCAGGTCATTGCACGATATCCTGGATATACCCCAGGGAAGGTGGGGGGGAGACGCATTGCTGGCAGGCTGACTAAAAATACCTGCGTGCTGGAAATGCCAGGTACTGTCCACGGGGGCAGCAGAGGCACAGAGGCGCCTTTCAGAGGTGCCAGGTGTGGGAACGGTAGGGGCTGCACAAAGGCGCCGTCAACGGCAAGGATACAGCCACTTCACAGAAGCAGCGCGGACAAATCTGACATTTTGAAAAGGGGTACATCTAAGGAAATGTTCAGTGGGCTGCAGTGTTCGTCTGGAACATTGCTGCGAGGTTTTCTCCGTGTCTGAGCTGCCATCCGAGTTTCAGACACAGAACCACCCCCTCCACCACCAGCACACTTCTAATTATTTTATTAATTAAAAAATATAAAAACAAGACTAGTCTAGTCTGTAACCGGACAGCAGCAAGCAAGTCAACATCAAAACAATAATGCTGAATCACAGGTAGTGACTGCAGTTACAGATTTTAATCCTGTAACATACCAGCAACAGAGGAAAAACTGTTTATTGTGAATCGGCTCATTCTTAAAGACATTAAAAAAAATTATGAATACAACGTAAAATATACATACATTTGTGCGATTAATTAACTGAATTAACCCCACACTCCGTGTAACATATGAGTAAATAATGGGTCCTCTTTTAAACCATAGTCTTTATACTGAATGCTGTTTGGCAGGTTTAATGGTTCCCAAGCCACAATATCTCTTCATGTCATTCTGAGCAAATTCAGATATTCCACAAAAAGCCCTCCTCCAGATGTTCTGGGACCTAGTTTTCAATCAAACAATGCAACTTCTCACACCAGGTATGCCTCAGAAGGAGATGCATTATTTATCGGTGGGGGGATGCTGCAATCTTCTCTAGCATCGCATTATATTTTCATGAGTCTGCATAAGACACGAGTCCCGTGGCGAAGTGACGTCGGCGGGTTGCCACGGTAACGCGACAGGGAGCGGGACTCCTGTTTCCTCCCCCAGTATAAAGACACGGTTTCGGAGGCGTGTGCTGGCAGGTTGTGCTGGCTTGCAAGCATTCGCCATGATACCCGTCCCCTGGCCAGCATCCCTCCCCCTACCCACTGACTCAAGCAAAATCAGTAATAGAATGAAAAGCGCGCCCCACCCCCCCACAAAATAACCACTAATCAATTAATAACTGAAGGGCATTTCTTCTGAGGATTCTTTTTTCCTCATGCTACTTCGCATCTAATTTTCTCTAATTCTCAGGGAACGACTCTTCGGTGATCGCCTTTAAGTGTGTCTCATAAATGCTTGGTGACTGTTTAATCTGAAGCTCCCCAGGATACACAGCCATATGCACAGAGGATGATGCTCAATCACACGAGGAAAAGGTTCCCCGTTAAATCCTCCCTGGAATGCTTTGCATGGTCGAGGCAGAAATGTGAACCTAGCTAAAGTTATTTTTGCCTCCGTTTTCATCTCATGCTGCCTTGTGTTACATTTGAAACCCTCCTCGGCTCAAGAACACATCAAGGGCGCCTTCCCTAGTTACTTTATGAGATTAAAAGACACGCCGGAGCGTTCTGGGTGAGAAGAGAGCTGTCACATCGCAAGCTTTGCACTGCTGCTCTGACGCCTTCTTTCCCCTTCTCTGCCGTAACCTCCTGGCATGAAGAGCCCGCTCCGACAAAATCGCAAAGCCCTCTTTCCACCTCTGCCAAGGCGCGCCCCCCCCCCGTTCCCATCACAGACCGGGACCCCATCCCCTCATCAGATCTCAGGCTGTGAGCCGTATCGCCGTGCAAAGCATGGGCAGCGTCTCTGTTTGGGCACAATAACAAGAAACGCACACCCACGCCACTCGTTTGGGGTTCTTTTAGACGCTACGATATCTGTTCGAACCCTCGTGTCTTCACACTGTCGTCCGAGATGAAGGGCCTCGTTAACCGGCTGCAGTGAGTGCCGTAATCACCGAGGAGCTTGGCCGAGTCTCTCGTCTCATCCCTGGGTTTTTAAGCTAGGAACCGCAGTCACGTGAGCGACACCCTCCCCACAGGCACAGCTGGCCTGCAGCCAGAAGCTCATAGCACATGGGGACCTGCCAGCTGGTCAGCTGCCGGAACCCGCAATCGCCCGGGATCACATGACCCACTCACAAGAGTGCATTGGTTCCCAAGGTATGGTGGCAAAACACGGGACAGAATGCAAGCTTCCGAAACACAGGCCATGCAGCTAACTTACATAATTCACGGCAAGATCCGGGTGCAAGTAGTCAATACCTGAGGGGGACACAGAGAAGGCACAGACATCATCTGCTATTGCTGTGGCCTGTATACTGTACTACTGTCCTGTGTACTATACAAAGACTTAATTCATAATTAATTAGTTATGTTGCAGGCTTTTTGTTAACACTGAATAAATGGTGACACCAGCCTATAAAAAGCATGTATTTTTCCTATTTGAAATTATACCAATAAATGCTTAAGGCCATATTAACTAATGCATTAATGTTAAATCGGTCACTGATTTAGCAAAAATAAGGCTCAGTTTAGTGGCACGATGCATTTTTTGAAGCCCGTTGTTTAAACACAACGCAGGCACAGGCGCATCCTGCACAGCAATACTCGCATGTCATGCGCATCGCATTCACATCGCATTGGCAGTGCGGCCAGCCCGCCCACCGTCGTCCATAATGGCGATGGTGACTCCTTTCCCGGTGAATCCCAGCTGCCAGGCTTCCGCCACGTTGAGATCCAATCCTGGGGTGCCGTCCGCCTGGCCCGTGTTTATCTAATCAGTCACACAATATGGGGGCGTCATGTGGGGTGGAGGCGGGGGGGAGGAATCACCCCCAAGGGCCCAAAACACAAATGTCACTATTACAGCGTTCGCCATGTCAGTCCAGTAGGGGGCGCACTTAGAATGACAAGTTAAATAAAGGCATGTCTTGTAAATAAAAAGTCAGGGTTGCAATCTACTGCACAGCAATACAAAAAAAGAGAGTGGAGATCTGTAGAGTGTTAATGCGGGACATCAAATAAAAATACATTTTAATTAATTATAATTATTATAATTATAACCACAATAACAATGGCCTGGAAAAACAACAGATGACTGGTTTGGTTCTCAGTTGAAAACAGAAACTCACCAGATACCACTGCTTCGTGAACAAGGGGTCGTTTATGTTAACGTCAATGTTATTGATGTCTCTGTACCCTCGCTTTGTCCGGCCAAATCCTTCCTGCAGAAACACTCTCTTCACCTAGCAGAGGACACCAGAAAAAGAAAATAAGTCAACCAATACGCAAAAAAAAAAAATCTAAAAATGTCAAGAAAAATCATTTTATACACAAAGCTTGCACAGATAAAGCCTTGTGCGCTGCCACATTTACTGTCATATTTTATTTATGCTTTTGACAAATCCGGGGACTTTGCAATGCCATGGTGCACAGCATCAGCCGGTAAGCCAGCTTTTCGATGCATGGGGAGGTGGAACACCCCTGGAAATTCACAATGCCTGCTGGAGATTTGAAAATATGGAAACATATACCATTCCAAACATCTCAAGGCAAGAGCAGCTCCCTTCCCATGTAGCCCATCCTCCCTGTACCGCTGCTTTGCAGATGGCCGTGCATAAATCACACGCCCTTCAGCCGGCTCCTCCACCAGCCACCAGCTGTGCTCTCACATGCTTAGCAGCTGCACCCCCAGATGTTTGTTCTTGGGATGCAGTGCTACAAACAAAGGGCACTCCTCCTCCATCGAGAAATTTGCTCCTCACCTTTACCCAGCATTCAAGAACCACATAGGAGCCTCATTTAAACCTGGCTTGTGTGGACAAGATATTATATTAAGTCGAAAAATTCAGCAACCTTGACTAAGAAAAGGAATCATTTTGGAGACCTAACATTTAGTATTAAAATACAGCAGATGCAGAAGATTTGTATTTATATTAAATACATATATTTACATTATACATTAAACTAATTCAAAGCCATTGGAGATACAATGCAATGCTTTATTGTGCAGTCTAGGTATTACAAATGTATAAATTGTTTCTTAACATAATTTACTTACTGCAGAACAAAAACAAGCTATATTTTGTTGTTTTAAAGGCTTACGAAAAACAAAAACCTTGTGTGTCTTTCTAATAATTACAGTTTGGGAATCTACCTTCAAACCGTTACACCCGACTTTGCCAGTATGGTTATGTGATCTCCCGCACAGTATTATATCACATGACTCCATATTCAATCTAAGGACATTCAGGTAGTAAAGAGTACCAGTTCAAAGACACTTTTGATGAGTGTGCATGACCATTTTCCATATGGGTCATTATTCAATCGACTTTAATTTCTGAGATAAGGTTGACCTTAATCTTCAGAGTCAAACAGGCGGGGAGGCGCAGTGAAGCCACAGCATCCTGTCACAGAGCTACCCCCAGGCCATCCATCATGAGCCACCATCAAGAAGGGCTAGGAGCACCTGGCTCTGTGCCTGAGTACCATGCAGGCTCTAGAAGACTTGCACACAATGTCAATGTCTCCAAGGCTAAAGCCAACCCCATCCACGTCAACTGAAAGTGTGAAAATCCATCCCAGGAATGTCTTGATCACACCTATCATGAAAGATCTTTCACTCCAAGAGTTCAACTTCTAAAAGGCGGCGGATTTACTTGTTCCTCAAGGATCTAGTTAAGAGTATTGCTGAAGTTCCTTCCATTCTTAAATGAGGCTGAATAAATGGTTGAAAAACTAGCGTGAGCATGACAGCTACAAGACATCCTATCTCGGCTAAAAATTGGTTCCACTGCTCTCCCCTGGATACCTCATAACTCCTACACGGGAGGAACAGTTCAGTCACGGACTGATATAATGTTACTCACTTTGACAAGTCAATCGCATGGTGGGATAATTCTAAAGTGGTCGCTGGATGCCTGTTAGCATGCCGCTACTTGATATGTATTACCGTTGTGCCGTCTCCTGCTGTAGCTGGTCTATTAAGTGTAAGTAACTCGAATCTTGTTTTTATGCTATCATCAAGCCAGCCTGGATAAGAAAATTGCTAACAAAATTGATCGTAATAAAGCCAAGTATCAGAGAGGCATTTGGCCATCTGTAAATAGCTGTTTTAAAACCACATCTCTCTAGGTACCTGGATGTGTTTCAGCTGAGTGCATAGGCTCTGCACTGTGTAAGACCAGGAAGCTACACTAAGCAAAAGAATTAATATTCAGGATGGCAGACAAGCAGTTAAGGTAACAAACCAGCTATACAGTGGGAACAAAAACACTACGAAATACAGTGAGTGTAGCAGTAGTTAGCATGGATGTAATGACAAGCTACAGTCCTGGTGACGAAGACACAAGGTGCAATAACAAGGTCTGTGTTGTGCTGACTTTGAATAGGAGGTTCTCAAATCATGCTACTTTCTCCATATAATCCTAGTCAGGGCGTCTGCCTAATAAGCAAAGGCCCTCAGTGTTTTAGGGATATGATTCCGGTATCATGACATTCTGCGTGCCACTCGCCTGACACCATAAAATGGATGCTCAGAGGCTCTCCCTTGATTGGCGCACGAGTGTCACGGTAAATGCACGCGCGTGAGCAGCCCCACAGCTGTTGCTGAGTGATGGATTCATCCTGATGGATAGCACACATTCCCTGAGACTCGGTTTAGACAACTTACAAGAAGCTCAGCTTCCACTGCAGGCACAATGTGTCCCGGGCAGAGAAACTGCTCTGGCTAAGTGACATGTTTGGTCTCAGATTCTCACACTGGTGCAATTTAACCCATACAGAGCATTCTGCAGGATCCACCTGCAATGCCACCTATAGTCGGACAGTTACCCTTAAGGTGCTGATGATGTGCAAAGCGCTCCTTATGCTAACTGGCGCTAATTAACTGTGCTTATTATGCAAGGCTAGCCATAGGTTAGAAGGATAGTAATTTGGTGTAAAAAGCATCCTGCACTGCACATTGTACCTGTATAACTGTGTATGTGATGAATAAAGCTCCTGAATCTTGAATCACATAGAATGGAGTCTACTCATAAAATAAATGTCCATAAGAAAGAATTTAAAAAACAACAATTACATCTGTAACTAGAATCTTTCAAGCTTTTTTGCCAAAAAGAACACACATGTAAAGGTAAGTCAACAGTCAGTACTGTATGTGTTCTCTCTGTTAGAGTATCTATACTGGCCAACCACTTATCCCTCCCTAAACTGGGCTTTTCATTGCAATCGGACATAATTCTCTCTGGATGTCTTTGAGCTAAGCCTGCATGAATAAAGAAAAACCTGGGTTACAAGAAACACTTGCTTTACAGTTGATAGATATCGCCAATTAAGCACACCTCACGCTTAGCTAACAATGCGAGTTGTTGACTATACAATGGGGGTGACGAGCCCCCGCAAACACCCCCGCAAACCCGGATGTTCAGATTATATACAACAGCCAGCAGTGTCACCTGTGTAAAAGAGCCAGCCAGATCAAAAGGCCAGAAAAAGGAGTTTTCTCTCGGGAGCAGCAGATGATGATGATGCCACTGAAAAATACAGAACTCTATGCCCTATTTCAGCAGCGAACCCCATTGCTTTTGTTGTTTTTAGACGCCAAAATAAAAGAGGCTCAAATTATAGCTGAGCAGTGAAAAGGAAAGCTCACGAGCCGAGATACAGGCACATGAAAATTACTCTCCAGCACTCTTGCAATGATATATCAAACACATGTCAAACGGCAGCAACATTGGGCCTGCCTTTCCTATCTCACTGCCCCAGCAATAGCAGCAAATGCCTCCCTGATCTATAACTGGGTATCTGTCATGAGGCTCATTTCAGCTCATCCCACTGGGTTCAGTCACTCTGGAGAGTCAGAAAGATCTCAGAGTAAATGGCAAGGAGCTGCACCCCTGCTGGATCTGCAGGTCTGTAGCAAACCTGCTCCCATTCCTGCGTCCATGTTAAAGATCTCTGTTACCCTTTGAAGCTAATGGATGTTTCATTCAACAGCTGAAAGGACAGAGAAGACAGATCATGTTTATTTGGAGATAAGAGCAAACGGCTCAAGATAAACAAACCAGGCCTCTCCGTATGAATATCACCCAGCGGTAGAAGTAAATGGGAATTTAATCAATACGCTTCGTGACTCCGCTAAATGCTGTTTTGGAGACATGCTGGTGAAACGCCGAAACCAATTCCCTCTTCTTCTTAACCTGCCTGGTTAAAGCTCTCTCCTGATGGCGTAGCAGAAATAGCAGCACACCGTGTGACGGACCAGCAAGCACCAGGTTGCTTCACTCACATATAATGAGAAGTTTAATTAGGTACGCTGATCTGTTTACATACATAATAAACTGTGGTAATAACAGTGTGTGATTGTGCATGTGTGTGTGTGTGTGTGTGTGTGTGCCCTGGGATGGTGGTCCCTACCTTGGACTCCAAGCAGCCTGGAATAGACTATAACACCCCCCCACCCTTGTACTGGATAAGTGGGTGGATGGATGGATGGATGGATGGATGGATTATAATCACAAATATAGACATATGGATGTAGGCAGCTTTCTTGCTCCATTGACAGAAACAGAACTTAATTTTTACATCAAAGCATATGCGCACAAATTAATGTTTTTCTTCACCTAAGTAGACTCTCCTGCATCAATTAAAATAAAACAGACTCTCCGATGCGGGACACATATCAAACTGATCACAACCAAAACCACAACAACAGAAGCTTCACAGAAAAAGAGGCGGAGCCAGGGCCCAGAGAGACCCCCCCGCTCGCCTCACGCGGCAGGTCAGGGAGCAGCAGTCAGACCAATAACTGGCAAGGTACACATGGGCATGTCGGGTTATTCATTAAACATGGCGGCCGACATGTCCCTCTGCCAGCCCCCCTCTTGTTTATTCTGCTTTATACCCATTAAACATATTAGCACTGAAAAGTGGATTACATTTATTTTCATTAACGTTAGCAGCAAAATCAGGGCCACAAGAGGCTCCCAGCAATAGCTCATCCACCTCTAGAAGACCCTAGCGGGTCAATAGGAGAAAAGTTTCTGGCTGCTTCTGTTATGCCTATAAAAATAAACAGACCTCTCTCTTTTAATGCCCTGAGAATTCAATCAAAATTTTCAACGACGTGCCAAAAGTTATAATTCATATGTGAATGTGATGTCAACTGATAGATAATAACAATTCTGTAGCTCTGCGCGTTACAGTACTGATGCCAATAGTATTTTATAATTGACACAGACCTCCTGGTATTAGATTAAATGCATTTTATTGTGATTTTATTAGGTGTCGTTTCTAAAAGAGAAATAGTGAAAACAGATATAAATAATTGAATTTCTTTGTGAGCACAGATTTTAACGAATAAAGATTATCTATGCCAATACCACAATGTTATATCCCATTTGGCTGAGATTGCTTACTGCCTCTAATATCAAAATCCAACAGCAAATTTAATAAATATCGAACTATGGGTTGAGTGTATTCCTCTCAAGGATTCATTCCTTAAAACATTACTTAAAGGAAAAAAAACACTGAATTCCACAGTAGAAACTACACACATATTCATGTCATCATGGGGTTTATTTTTAATAAGGGAGGACAATAGTACATTTGCAGGTCACTCAAAGCACCAAAAACCTCATGAAGACAGTTTTACAAACCCCAATAATAAAAAACCCAGAATTTAAACAGCCATGTCAGATACAGTATGTCAGACTTATCAAAACAACCAAACACATTTTTTACCTTAATTTACCATGTGCTGGTCGTGAAGTGGTGAAGACAGAAACGTCTCAAATTAGCCATTGTCTTCCCCCTGACTACATATCGGTCCGTTTCTATGGAAACCAAAGTGTGAGTGTAGAGGCTTACCCTGTGGTCCTTCTCCAGCTGATGCTGGAGCTGGAGGCTACGTCGCCTCCTGGCCTGGGCTATGTCCCGTGGATAGAAGTGGTACAGTCCCTCACCAAAAGAGACCTGTGGAAAGGACAGAGCACGGGAAATGCTAACCGCGTCTTACAATGACGTGGCACAGGGGCAGCGCACTCATTTATAGGCGGCAAGAAAAAATCACAGGGCTCACGTTGGGCCAAGGATTTTTTACGCAGATCAAACATCTCCTCACCTTGCTGTATAAAGGGACAGGGCCCTGATTCATAGGATAAAATGGAAAATCTCTTTTGTCATGTTGATGCGAATGTATGGCCCTTTTACAGGAAGCGGTGACATTTTATAATTTCATTCTGATGCCATTAGATTATTCATCTGGGGACCTTAACTAGTAGATGTTTTACATCAGTCATAACTGGAATATGACACAGAAGCGAGGGTCGATATGCTGTTTGGTTCTTTTAAAAATGAAGCTGCTAACATAATGCACAAGAGGAACTTCTGAGACCAAAAAACTACTAGTTAAATAATCTATTTCCACCATTTTATTCTGAATGCACACCATTTTATTCTGAGTGTCCAGAAAACATTTTTGATTTCCTGACAGTTGCTCAAGACATCCCAGCTCCTCCGTATCTCCACCTCCCTTTCCAGTTTATGAAGCCCTCTCCCATAGTATTGTAAATTATTTTAAGAAAACAGTTCTTCAATAGGTCCAAACACTGTGACAGTAAATCGGGCAACAACTGGGTCTTTTCCCTTTGGCAGGTGAATCGGTCAAAAGGTGTGCACTAATTATAAGTTATAAGGTCCAGAAAAAAAAACGTTCTGAGGGAGGGAAATGTGCACTGACAGAAAGGGGTCCATTTAGCAGAACTTAGCAGGTGACAAACTGGGCAGGGACACAGCAGGAAGATGCTGAATTTGGTACTAGCTGAAGGGGGTGAGGAGGAACTGGCGAGCCCAAGCTCCATCTGCAATCTCCGCTGGAGACTCTCTGTTTAGACCGTTACACTTCAGTGGATGAAACAATTCATTGCATCCATTACAAGTGTTTTGACATCTAACAGTTCTGGTTTGTCAAACATATTGTTTCCACATCCACTGACTAATAGGTCTTCATAGGTTATGAGCAGGTAGGCGAAAAGGGTTTCACGCACATTTCGTCATGCCTGAAATGTTAGATAAATACATCTAACATTTTGCATATTTATACTAAGTGAGTGACTTCGCCAGTAACCTTAAATTGGCTCATGTGCATAGTAAACACATTTAATCACAATGTTGATTGGTTCGCCAGGAGGACGGAGTACGCATCAGAATTTGTTTTCATAAATTACAGTAATAGGAAATGATCCCCCTTTGCAGACTGACGACCGGAGTTTCAAAGAGGGAATTAGGGAGCCCCCGAAATGCGCGTATTATCACAAAAGGTCGCAACAATCCACGTACTGTTACGCGGCGTTTATATATGTATCCTATGTATTCTATGTTTATGTTAGCTGGTTTGTTGAAAAACAACCCAACCGTTATTGACATTATGCGCCCAAAAATGAACCACATAATAATAACAATACTAACAAACGCAGTAATTGTAATAACAATAATAATAATAATAATAATTATTATTATTATTGTAGATTAAAGTTGCACTGTTTTTTTAGACTGTCTGTTTTTTGGACTGTAACTTTCCCCTGGGAATTCAGTCACCCCATTTGGACAGAGGGTTGCAATCCTCCACAGGACAGATACTGCGCGATCGTTCATTTGCAGGACGATTCAGCCATAAACCTAACTTGCGGATGTTTCGTTAGAAGCTTTTTTTCTCCTTTTTGGACGGGAACACTGTATAACCTGCGGTAATGTGGGCGACTATATCAGCCTAATTAAACCGATTTACACTTTATTGCTCAACGTGTGCTCTGGGTTTGTGTCCAAGTCAGAATTACTGCATATTATTATATTTATTCATAATGGTTTTCAAAACTGGCAATGACGTCATTCATAAAAGCCCCTGGAAACCTTTCATATATATTTCCAACGGCACAAATGTATTAAATAATTCAACAATTGCCAATGTTGATTTGTTGATACGGAGTAGGCTACTTTGACGGAATATAAGTTTCAGGTAAAACCCGTAAACGGAATTAGAAAAGGTTCTACAAAAAAAAAAAAATCAGACAAGAGTACATATTGTTCACATGAGGGGGTCTAAATTTATAATGTAACAAATGTTGCAAGTGTTTCTGTATTGTATGCTTGGATTTTTGGATAATAGTATTTGTAGTATGCGAACTGTATTATTGAAGCTAATTTAATTAGTTATTTTTAGACCGAATGCATCTTTAGAAAGTACTTGCCCTGTAAGAACCATTCCGCGCAAAACACAGCATTTGCAGTGCCGGGGATGTCAGTGCAAATAACATGTGAATTTACTCATTGCGACCGTCCGAGCGTAGCGCCGTGCCCACCTTGCGCGCGCCGTCGAACCCGTGCTCCGCGGCAAGTTGGTGCGCTTCATCCTCTGACCCCTCCTGCAACTGGACCAAGAAATGCTCCGTAATAATCCCCTCGTCCGCGGCTCGGGCTAGAACGACGAAGGCGTGCAGGACCAGGAATGCGAGCGGCGTCCCATCCCTGGCAGGTCCCAGCATCGTGCCGCGATGGTGTCAGGAGTGGCGCTGCGAGTGAATGCTGCGAGCGGGATGCCTGCGTTTGCGGGTTCACTGGAACAGGCGGATGGCGGGACGCATCTCGTCAGCAGGAAGCGAAGCCGGAGTGAAGTTGTGCCGTTATGTCAGCCGGGTGCTGCGCGTAGCCAGGGAGCGGGGCTCGTTTGGCATCAAATCTGCATCTCAGCCACCCTTACATCTACAATGTAGCACGTTCCTGTTGGTCTTCGCGTGACGTTCCGCTTTACACTGGCCAATAAGCTGCGGCGGGTGTGGCCGCGCGGCTTCCCCCCCCCCCCCAACTCACAACACCCCCCCC
>JAODKM010000058.1:6681500-6692473 GCA_026780845.1 Petrocephalus sullivani | reverse complement strand
GCTTCTTTACAATGTGGGGTGGGTGGGAGGGGGGTAAATCGCACCCCTTGATTTTATACAGAAATCACCTGACTCGGTCATATAAATCAGACAAACACATAACCATCTCCGGATGAGGGATGTTAATGATGCCGTGCCGCTGTAAAACCTTGCGGTTCTGGTTAAATGAGGCGAGTACCTGACATGTGGGTGCAGGGGGTGGCTTGAAGCTCTGGGCTTGCATGCAGCCACTTACCGATAAACGATTGGCAACGGCATCTCCGCGACACCTCTGCGCCTCAGCCCGCCTTCTGCTGCGCCTGCCCCGAGGTCTGCACACTGCCCCGAGGTCTGCGCCTCAGCCCGCCTTCCGCTGCGCCTGCCCTGAGGTCTGCACACTGCTCCGAGGTCTGCGCCTCAGCCCGCCTTCCGCTGCGCCTGCCCTGAGGTCTGCGCACTGCCCCGAGGTCAGCGCCTCAGCCCGCCTTCCGCTGCGCCTGCCCTGAGGTCTGCGCACTGCCCCGAGGTCTGCGCCTCAGCCCGCCTTCCTCTGCGCCTGACCCGGGGTCTGCGCACTGCCCCGAGGTATGTGCACCGCCCCTTGTGGGCGGCCTCGTTGTAGGCGTCGCCGACTGGAACCGAGTCTCGCTGGAGAGGATGCTGAGTCTCATAAGACGCATCACTGATCCTACCACTGTAGGCCCGATGCATTGGAGAATGAACCGATATTGATTTCAATGCCGGCAGTCAATAGGGGGCCCTTCACCCCCACCCATGCATCGGAACGATCTGGTGGACTTTAAAGCCATACATCAGAGGAAACCTGCTGCCACAGCACACATCGCACTACATTAATATCAAATCAGAGAGCCGCGAAGCTAGAGCCCGATGTTGGAGAAACAGCTCAGTTGTCAAGTTAGATTTGCACGCAAAAGCTAATTAGGCTTTCCATTGTTTACGAGACAGATGGATGTTTGCCTGGCAAATCTAGACCTTTATTTTTCAATGGCTGTGTTTATTCTTACATCTGGCTCCGCGAGCACTGTACAATGGTCTCGAACAATGGCCTTGGAAAAAAAACAGAAGCAACCTTTAAAGGTCTGGCTTGCTAGCAGCCTGTGTTTTTCCACTCCGTGGCATTAATGGATTAATGGCCCTCTCCAATTTGCCACAGTGTATCGGCGTGAAAATTGAACCCCACCGTGTCCCTTGTGGCCAGCGGTGCCCAGGGCCCCTGGCGGCTTCCTCACGGGGGGGTGTGAAGCCTGGATGCCGTGGATCGCCGGGGATCGCGGGCCAATCAGCTGGGCTGGCTCCAATGCTGCACGTCACCTTAATTTCATGTTTCCGTTCCATGACCGGCAGCGGTGTGAGCGCCGCATGTGACGTCGCTAGGGATGGGTACTGAAACCCGGTACTAAACGGACCCTGGGGCTACATTTTTAAAGACCGAAGTACTGATAAGCTCTGACGTTAATGGTATTGCTTTCGGTGCTGGAGAAATTAATAAATCAGATTTTTTGTTTCTGCATTAAAGTTATTTTTCCCAGTTTATCTGACCAGCCCCGTTACTGATTACCACGTTAATCTAGAGCAGGGGAGGGCAATCTTATCTGCAATGGGCCTGTGTGTATGCAGGTTTTTGGGATAATCCTAAGGTCATCTGTTCAAACCCAGGTTTGAGAATTTTTCAGCCAATCAGACCCTCTAATTAGCGATCTAATTAGGGAGTTGCAACGAAAAACTGCATACACACCTGCCCTTTGCGGATAACATTGCCCACCCCTGATCTAGAGCGTTCTCGTGCTTGCGTGATGCACGGGGAAGCTCCTGCATGCGTACACAGCCGCAGTGCTGCTGCCAGATCTGCGTGCGCATATGCAAAGTTTTGTCTTGCTTATGGCTGTGTGTGATTTTTATGCTGACATCCGCTGGACCTGGCCCAATCGGCGAGAGTATGCACACAAATTTAAGTGTTAATACATTGTAAGATATAAAAGCATGTGTACACACTCACATGATACTTAATATCCATTAGTAGACATTGAAATATATGACAAGTACACCCTGCCTGCCAGGCAGATACGCAGCTTCTTTATGTAATATTGTAAAAAGCTTAAAATAAATGCACACAAAGTCATTGCAGATTGAGAAGACGTTAGAAAGAATTAAAACTAACAAAAACGATTGTGTATGTTTTGTATTATAATGATTTTTAATAATGATTTTATAATAATCTTTTATTGTAAATATTATACAATATTTTAGTAATATTGCAAGTTTGTTCCTGCGTTCATAAATAGGATAGATCTTAATGCATTGCATTGCTATACACATCTGCGGTACCATAAAACATGCACATGCGCACGCAGCTCGGACAGGGACCGTAGATCTGGCAGCAGCAACTAGTGATGATGGCGGAGAGGTAAGAGAGGGGCAAAAGTGTGGTGGCACTTCACTAGAATCAATGCAGACAGCGCGCATTGCCAGAAGTGCAACAGGTGTTTTGTGTGTAAATTAAGGCATTAAAGGCTTTACATTAAAATCATTTTACATTTCATTTACATTTCCATTATCAGAAATATTTAAAACATTGATATATTTTTTGTGAATTTTTATTTTGCATTTCACATTTAATGTAAAATTGTTAAATAATAATGCAAATTTGTTGAATAATGATAGTGATTTATTAAATAAGGTTAATTATGTTGTTAATTTGAAAATTTTCTTCAAAAATACAGATAAGAATACCATTAAAGTACCGCACCGATAATCAGCAACGGAAAGAGTAGTAGTACCATTAAAATCTTAACGATACCCATCCCTAGATGGGGGGCAGTTCTGGATGGAAAAGGAGCATTTTGAGAAATGATGCGATTTCCAAAAAGGATTTTTGCGAATAACCATTTAGGGCACTAAGTCGTACTAAAGTAAAGCATTCCTGAATAAAACACCAAAATCACACAAGAAGCACAGTCAGTTGAAAGACATAGAAATATCTATGTGGCACAAATAATGTCAGTATGCTTTTTACAGCATTAGTAACATGCTGGCAGAAGGAGGGCAGTCCGTCCGAGCGGACGAGGAGAATTGGGCTCTCTAACAAGCCCAGAAACAATTGTCATTCTTAATTAAAGCAATGAGCGGAGCTAAGCACTGATAGCCCAAAAATGCTTTAAAGGGAATTCAATGACACCCCAATGTAGCCATGCGTTAGGAATTATTACTGGAGGGGCAATAAAGCAGCTGGCAGCTCTTTCCGATACTGAACTGGCCACATGCTGGTGTGCACTGTTCAATCGATAAAGATCTCATTAAGGTTAACAAAGCTCAGCAATCCATGTCTCATAGATTGACTCCAATTGGCCTCAGACTCACTGTATTATTATGTGAAAGCAAGAATTTTCTTTTTTCTTATTCCTTTTCTCTCTTTCCCAGGAGCCCGTCTGTGCTCACCTGCGGGCCCGGATCTGCTCGGAGAAGACAGAGGCAGAGCGTCACACAGCTCCGGGGGGGCGTGAGCCTAACCTCACAGTCCGCTCCCCCCAGCGCCGAGCAGCAGCACGCCCCTCCCCCGGTGCTCCCCTAACAGCGGAATGGATATACAGCACCAAACAATAGGAGTCATAAAAACTCCACACACAGTCACACACCTTCTTCGTAAAAGTCACTGTCAACTGGAACAAGATGGGAGAGGCTGTGTGGCTCTGCAGGCAAGGTCTCTGTTATCAGAAGGTCACTATCCAAGTCCTGGGGCCACCTGACCAATGCAGCCATTGGGCCATTGAGCAAGGCCCTTAACCATGGGTGATGACTAAAAAGCTACAGTAACCCAGGGCTGGAACCCCAAGGCTCATTCTCACCTGTATCTCCATATCTGTCTCAGTAAGCAGAGCAAGATGGGATAAGCCACAAGAAGCAGCCCAAAGTACCCGCTTTTGTGCAAACGGCAAACAAAGCGTCATTTCGCATTTCTCGGTCAAGGGGAGCAGATCAGCCAGTGACTTCTCCTGGCTTCAGCGTCATCTCCCCGACGCCCAAGAGGCGGCGACGTGAAAAGACAAAGCGGGTAATGAGGCGCCGTTATCTGCACGGTTAGCGGCGCGCGCCAGCATATCCAGGGTAACAGCCAAAGAGCGCCGCAGTAGGGCCAATAATAGGGCGTGCGTCATTTCAAAGGTATGAAAATTAGACATTCAAATGTGGTGTTTGTGAGTGTAGGTGGGGGGGGAGAAGACATATAGTCAGCTCACAGAGGAAAATCTCAATAAAGCACTAAGTGAATCAGAAACTGAGGAAAGCAAAGTGCCCGTGAGGTTATCTACATTTCATCATTTTGCAGAAAATATTTACAACATAGAAATAAAATAGAATTTATTTGCCATCATTAAGCAGCAGGAGTAGCTTTGTTTTAAATGGTTATGCTATGAATTATGAATTATTTAAATGGCTATGAATTACATAAAATAGTTAATACCCAGATTAAAAATACATTTATTACAATTTAGAAATTATTTTAGTGGAAGCAAAAAAGGGGGGATCGACCACAAAAATGATCAAAAGATTTACGAGTTTGTTCGTTTTATAGCCGTGATGCCACCCCAGATAGACGTAGCCAGGATTCGTTGCCTTACTTAGCCATGTTCCTTGTGCAGTGGATAATTTGGTTGCCATGACGAAGGCATGACGCCCCGGTAACAGGTCTGAAAGCCCTGGAGTTGCCATAGATGACAAAATGGCGACCAGGTGAACGCCGGCCGGGAGATGCGTATCGCTTTTCTGGAAAGATCGGTTTGGACACGAGGCCTTTTCCAACAGGCGGCCTCAAGAAGGAGGAGCTCGCCGTGACTAACGGCTGTCGCTGGTGACTGTCAGCAGGCCTTGGTCGAGGGCTCCAACCTCCCAGGCCTCCTTATAGAGCCGCGCTCGTCGTGCAACGTGAAGAGCTTCCAGATGCTTCTAAAAGGAAGCCTTGGCCTCATTTATGCATATTCATGGCTGATTACTCATTATATTTCAGCCGCAGTAACTGAATGTCACACATGGGTTTGCGGCAATGACCAGCTTGTAAGGCCTGTGGGAGTCCCGGTGTTACTCTGTCATCAATAAATTATTATATGTCCGAGATTCAGGTGTAGCTTCATAAATTCATGGAGCTTCATAGTCTGGTGACAATTCCATAAAATGCATTTATTAAAGCCATGCAGAAAAAATGAATTTATTAATGTGAATTTATTAACATGAATTTAATAACGTGAAGACAATCCTCTGGACAGAAACTAGCACAATATATTTGTCTTTCATAACCACTGCTGCTGCTCCTCAGCCATGTTCACATCTTGAGGTCGGTTTCAAAGAAGCCTCTTTTTTTCAGGTGTAGAGGTTGTTTTGTGTGGAGCGGAATTCGTGCCACCTTGAAATGCAAACATGACTTCAGCATACATGGAAAATCAATCGTCGCGACGTTTTGATTTACAGTGTGCAGTATGCAGGAACTGCACAATGCACAAGAGTCATTGCTTTTCAGTGAGTGTCACGAAGAGACCGTGACATAATGAGTATCTTATTTAACTACCAGAAACAAAACAATTAGAAGGGCTTGCATTATACACAATTAAACGATTTCTAAAGTCAACCTCTATACCTGAAAAAAAAAGGCTTCCTTGAAACCGACCTCAAGATGTGAACATGGCTGAGGAGCAACAGCAGTGGTTCTGAATGACAAATATATTGACAAATATAATGACCAGAAACCTGCTAGGTAGACCTTCTAATGCCAGAGATGACCGTCAACTTACCCAGCAGTGCCTCATGAATCGGAAGATGACAGGACCTTCAAAAGGACTGGGAAACATTAAGTGGTGTAAAATGCACTGCTAGGACAGTTAGTATCAGGCTCCTAGAAGCAGGACTGAAGTCCCATAAAGCGAGGAAGAAGCCTTTCATTAAAGAAGAACCAGGCTGCATTTTGCAAACAAATGTGTATTTTACACAGATGCATAACCATTAATTGAGAAATGAGTGAAACAAAAAATTGTGTGGATGTGCTGTGGTCTCTTAATTTCTTCCGGAGCTGTACATTGATTTGATTTTTTTTATTTTTCATTAAAAAAAACCCTGCAGTGCAGTGGTTCTACACAGTGAAATAATTAGTACTTCTCATCCTACAGATAGTGGCTTTTCCTGAGAGAGGTCACAAGATTGGATGATAACTATATAATCCTATAATCCTAATGGCCTGAGGATGTCTCTGTCTTACGTGTATCTGCTGATTTTATCTGCCTGGGAAAAGGTGAAAAAAGTACTTATTCTACTGGCAGAGCCAAATGAAGCCCGTTCTTTTTAAACTCATTCAAAAGATCAGCACTGTACTCTTTTGAGTCTAATCCAATAAAATTGTTTAGACGAGTAAGCCCGTCTATTAAATATAATCAATGAATATGAATTAGTCATGTATAAGCCGTTTCACATTTCCCATTTTGGGTTTCATTCTCAAATATAAATAAACCTTTTTTTTTTCAGGAATATAAATTGTTGAAAATGATCGGGACGGTGGCCGCGATTGGGGAATTATGGCCCGTGATGGAGGACTACCATCTTTGCAGAGAGAGGGGAGTCCCGCACAGGCACGGGTGGCCGAGCGGCTGTGGGGAGAGGCACTGGCAAGGGGCGCTCAGCCTGACCCGACCCAGGGAACATCCAGCCGGACCGGCGGAGTGAAAAACCAAGCTAGGTCAGCCCGGCGACACTGGAAAATAAGGTGACCTATTTTTAAAACCTCAATGAGGGTAGAAGGATCACCAGGCACGCAAGAAAACCCTCTTAGACAGATTCACGTAATTGTCAAGCTGAAGCTGACAGTGATGGTAGATGAGTGATGTTGTTGATTCCAGGTCCGGAAGGCTCCATAAGGAATTCTGACGCTACCTGTGCCCACACTGGATATTTATTTCGGTACTTTCTGACAAGCGCACAACCAGCTTAATACGTCAAACGAAGCATCAATCATTTGGACATCGTGGTCCCAGGGCTGGGCTCTTCAATATCTCATTGCTACCTAACTGTGACGCACTTTCTTTGGCCGATCGGTCAGTCTGAGGTTAAATTTTTCACGTGTCCCCTGTGTGGAGGGTTATTTATTTATTTTTCGGCAGCTGCTCCGATAATTTCCACACTTCATTTATGTAGGTGCATTACGGGAGACAGTTGGTTACTTTGTGCGAGATAAAACGCCCTTTCCTGCCATCCAATTCACACAGCTCTCCGGAATTCATTACTTTATGAGGATACACCTTGCTGTCCTCTTGGCCTGACCATACTAATATCATTGATATTTGTTTTCTCCGCCCTGGACTGTATCGATCGAGTCCAGGATTATCCGTAGCTATCAATTAAATTTACCCCCTTTTCCTTCTGCAAGGCTCATTTTCTCAAAAAAATTTTTTTTTGGAAAATTGGAAAACAAACGCAGTTTTCCCAGTATGGAAACCAGTGGTATCTTGTAACCAGTGTTAGTGGCAGAACAACTCTCGGGGAGGGATTTAGTGGGAGGGGCATGGACACCCTGGCAAATCTGGGGAGCTCAGCACTTTATAGGGGAACTCAAGGTGTTATTTTGCCAGGAGACACACAATTTCTAGGTATGCCCTTGGGGGGTGGGGGTACAGGCTAAGAGACTAATCTTTTTTAGCATAGGCTAATCTTTCTAAGACCTTCTGGTGAGTGGTTTTGGGGGGCACAGGTGGTCATTTGGGAGGGCGGGACACTGCCAGTAACACTAAAGCACCCTCATTTATGTCACCGCGTCAAAAGGCTGCCACATAGCGTGCTGTGATGCGGGGCCAACTAAGGGCAATGTGGCTCGCCTCGGTACCCGCGATTCCCCCCAGGGCGCGTCTGTGCTTATAAATATCCCGCGGCAGGGCCCGGATCAACCGTCACAGGTGAGGAGTGAAGCATCTTGTTTTGTGTTTGAAAGTGCAGGCCGGACGCGGGCTAACAACACCGATGCGTCGGCACACGACCACAGGCCGATGCTCAGCTTGAGTTGGTGGGAGGTTAATGGCACAGAAAGAACCCCCCTGCTGACTCGTAAGCAACTCGCGTCAATCACTTACACAAACCCGGAGACGCTGGAGCGACAGGAGGCCCGTCACGCGCAGCAAATGCTGTCATTTAGTGAAACGCTAAACTGCCGGTGGGCTGAAAACAAACAGGCAGTTGAAGAGACGGCCTGGTATGGGGCACTGAGGACCCCGAGGACACTGCTGAATAACAGATGCTACAAGGTTCTCCCTCCTCATCTGTCACATGCTTTGTCCTTCGCTGCTAGTTCAAATGACTCATGGGGGCATGTCATTTCCGTCCCAGTCAAGGACACAAAAGGCGAAGTTGGGGATACGCAAATAAATGACCAGGAAATGAGGCAGTCCTGTCCACTTGAGCATGACAAACACTCTAGATGTTTAATGGAATGATTAGTAGCACTGAAAGCTAATTATATGACCTGTAGCTTGTAGTTCTCAATGTTAATATGATCATTCCTGGAATACATGACATGGCGTCTCGCTCCATGGGCAGGAGACAGTGAGTACCTGTGTGCTGTGCGATTGCCTGACACTCAACGCACAGTTTCCCTGCAGGAAGCAGAGGTTTGGCTCCCCGTCGAACCATGATTCCAGATTCAGACCAGAGTAACCGTAGCAGTAACCACAACACTGGGACAACAGATTGAGGGGGTATATTCAGGTGTGAGATGGTTCTTTTGTATGGAAACAGTTCTGTGGCATAAAAAATACTGGGAAAAATACTGGGTCCTGCTGTTTGGAAATAGGAGCCCAAATAAGGCCTTCATTAGGCCATTGTGCTTAGATTATAATGGCATCCCTCATTGTTCGGTCAATGAGAAACGCCGTACGGTGATTCAGCTCACATACTCCTCAATGCAATAAACACCTCGATTCGCTCATTTTCTACAACGGATCGCATAAAAGCGAACCATTTATTACAAATAATAATAATTATAACAAGCGTGCGAAACTGATAAGATCACAGCACATTGAATGCCTTTCCCAGAAAGCAAGAATTCAAGCAGCAGCTTTAAAAAAGAGGATGTTTAATAAGGGATAATCATATGTATCTGATATTTTAAGTTTGTGAAAATAACAAAGGCAAATTAATTGCTATAATTGAAGAGCTTGTGTTAATTAGCAGCAATTTTTGTCTGGGTTTTCTCTAAGGACGTCCATTCTCCCAGATCAGTAGAAGTTATCAATAGAAGGTGACAGATTCTCAGATCTCCCTGTGTGGCTTTGCTTAACGAACCTCGAAAAGGTGGGAAAACAGGCAGTAATTTTCCAAATGAGGCGAGCTTAAGTGGCACACATGGCGATGACCCTCACTGTTAAAGAACCCTACAAGTAGAACCGTGGCCGGCATTAGGCAACACACCTCCCCCAGGTCATCCTTTTTCCCATCAAGCAATGGGGGCTCATGGAATTCATTTTTTTGCTCATCTACCACGAGGAGAAAAAATCTCTGTGCTCCCCAGGAAATCGATAGGGGCGGGGGGACAGGGTTTAATTTGCTATCTCTGCTGAAGAGCCCTCTTTAGTGTCATACCTCCATCCCTGTGTCTGCCATGGGATCAGACTTTGCGGTGCATTGATCCATTCATCCGGGAAGCCATGGACTCTGTGGAAAGAGAGATGCAGCCAGGGACCAGCGGCTGGGAGACCTATACTGGTAACCGGAAGGCTGTGTGCTCAAATCCGGGGGGGGGGGGGGGGCTTCATTCTTAGTACCTGTGAGCCAAGTAGCCAAAATGCCCAGCTCTAAAATTAGCGACCGCTAGACAAAAGCTATAGCTGCTGCACCGGCTAATCTAATAATGACAAATCAAATCCAGTGACACTTCTACAGATTTGGCAAAAATCCCTGTGAGCAATTCAGGTTAAATTAATTGCCCGAAAATATGAAAATGGCAGCTGTCTTGCCCAGCTCTGTGGCCCGTTAGCCCCGGAGCAGGTCCCCTAACCATGATGGCTGCGGTTGACCCTGCTCGCGGCCTACAAGCTCCTCATCAGCCTGAAAATGAAGAGCTCTCAATTCCTGAGCAAACATCTCCCACAACAAATCAAGTGCCGGCCTTGTTTGCTGCAGGGGGGGTCCCCCGCCAGCAAACACTTCACTTGCTGCATACTTTTCTCCCCGAAACTGTCTGCCAGGCCCAGCTTACTATTTCAGCAGATGAAAACAATGATAGATTTTTTAAATTGAATTTTTTTGTTTCCTTTGTATTAATATTCCACTGGATTCCAAAACACATACTGTGAGACAACGGACACTTGGGACGTACTTCCTCAGAAACAAAAGATGTAGAACCACCTTTGCATTACAAGAGAACAAAAGTAGTGAGTGCGGCTGTTTTTCGGCTGGGAACAGGGAGCACAGGGCGGGACAGGCAGTGACCCTTATGGCACCGGGAACAGGTAGGACGGGGCGGGACAGGCGGCGACCCTTACGGCACCGGAAACAGGTGGGACAGGGCGGGACAGGCGGCGACCCTTTCGGCACCGGAAACAGGTGGGACAGGCGGCGACCCTTACGGCACCGGAAACAGGTAGGACGGGGCGGGACAGGCAGCGACCCTTACGGCACCAGAAACAGGTAGGACAGGGCGGGACATGCAGCGACCCTTACGGCACCGGGAACAGGGAGGACGGGGCGGGACAGGCAGCGACCCTTACGGCACCGGGAACAGGGAGGACGGGGCGAGACAGGCAGCGACCCTTACGGCACCGGGAACAGGTGGGACAGGCGGCGACCCTTACGGCACCGGGAACAGGTAGGACAGGGCGGGACAGGCGGCGACCCTTACGGCACCGGAAACAGGTGGGACAGGCGGCGACCCTTACAGCACCGGAAACAGGTAGGACGGGGCGGGACAGGCAGCGACCCTTACGGCACCAGAAACAGGTAGGACAGGGCGGGAC
>JAODKM010000058.1:6658042-6673532 GCA_026780845.1 Petrocephalus sullivani | reverse complement strand
TCCTTCCATCCATCTAGCCATATTCCTTAATACCATCCCTACAGTAATTAGAATGAACTGGTGTTTGTCATGGTTTCTTTTGTCTCTCATCCCAGAAGCTGCACTGGACCAGGGCACTGAAAATGAAAAGGAGCTCCGCCTACCTGAGTGGGGAGCTTGACCGCTGCCTCCTCATACACATGCATCTCTTTCACCAGGTTGCTGGGGAAGTAGCCGACGATTCCCATCTGATCGACATACCTGTCGCTGTAGACCTGCCACACATTGGGGAGAGCCTCCCTCAGAGCTATGCTGGGGGAGCTAAGAGGAAACAAACTCTGCACTGATAGTTCCTGGGCCAGAAGCAAGGGCGCTGCTCTGGCCCCGGGACACCCACAGGAGACGCCCTGGGGCCCAGAAGCAAGGGCGCTGCTCTGGCCCCGGGACACCCACAGGAGACGCCCTGGGGACCTGCCCTGCAACACCAACCCCCTCCTGCCCAGAATGAAAAATTGCTGCCAGCTGCAACAGAACAAGACCGATCAAAGCACCACTGCGGGTTACTGGTGGGGCAGAAGGTGTCTGTTTATGTTCAGCGTCACAGGCTGCTGGAAAATGTCTGGACATGAAAGGATCCCACCCAGCTGTAAGCTAACAGGAAACCAGTTCAAGGAATAAAGAAGGGCTTCTGTTGGCTGCTACTACCTGATTTCTGCAAGTTAGATTTACAAATTATCCATAGACAAGTTACGAGGGTTTTATAATGACTAAAGACCCACAATATTAGATGATAAAATATAGAAGCTACATACGCTTCCAGACCAGAAGATACCAGCGCCCTCTTCTGGCACCAGCTTGGAATAGACATACACCATCTGACCCTTCTTGAGGTTGATGAACCTGCAATCGGGAGCTATGAAGTCCTCAATGACCCTCGCCACAGATATAGTATCTAAGGATAAAGAAAAGATCTTTAAGACAGGTGAAGACCCAGAATCAAACAGAGCGTCTTTAGAGAGATCTCTATGCCTTTGTCCCCATGAGCACTTACGTGAGCATTCCTCATCCACGCAGAGCTTGGCGTCAGACAGCTTATCCGTAACATAGGCGAAGGCGAGCGGGCACTGAGCACACAACGTGAACAGCACAAATACGAGGCGGCTGAGCTGGGGCATCCTGGCAGAACCGTGTGGGCGAGACAACTGGTGGGCATAAAGCTTTTCGTGGAACTCCCCTCTCTTACTACAGAAATGGGAGGAGCACAGGCAACAAGCCGGCCCCTGCCCACTGAGGACACGCCCCCAACATTCCAGGCCTGCTCCTGACTACTGCAACTCTCAGA
The DNA here is from genome assembly GCA_026780845.1 of Petrocephalus sullivani. Lineage (NCBI taxonomy): Eukaryota > Metazoa > Chordata > Actinopteri > Osteoglossiformes > Mormyridae > Petrocephalus > Petrocephalus sullivani. Next base: position 6,672,211 of record JAODKM010000058.1, on the reverse strand, counting down.
AGTCAGGCTGCCCACTCCATATTAAAACACCTGCTATCTTTCGGATGTTGCACTGTCCTCCTCCGCATTTTCCTAAATCTGTGCTAGTCCTGTGAAAAAGAAACCTTGTTTTAAGAGGTAATGATACCCACCCCTTGGCAGGTGATTGGAATGGAAAACTTCCTCCTGATGTTCCTATAAATTTAGGCTTGTGGATTAATGCGTCATGTGTCGTTACAGCAAAACACGAAAATTGACGTGTGTTATTTTCACTCAAGTCGCTGCAAGTCCATTCTCTGTGTAAGGGCATTGTCAGCTTGCAGAACCCAACATGATGATCACCAACATAAAGAGCAGCCAAGGAACGGTGGTTTCTTTTTTTGCATAAACATAGATGAGTAACGAGAGCAAAAACACATGCAAAGTCTCTGGATGTTTCTTTGCACGTTGTTTATGCGTTAATGAGCGGTTTTGGCATTAATAAACGGTATCACGAGCTGTTAAAAGCTGCCCGAACGGAACCCCGGTGCTAGGAAAGGGTGCCAAGTGCAACAAAAAAGGTATGTCAAACAAAACACGATTTTAAAATAATTAAAAAGATGCTTAACATTCACAAAGCAAATTCATACCATTCATATACTTTAATAAACCACTGAACTACCTCAAGACAAAATCCCACATTTAAGTGTGAAAAAGTATGAGAATAACAGGGACGCATTTTCCACTAAAGAGGGGAAAAAATTCTATGCCTATCGCAGGCATATCTGCCTGGGCCGAACAGACATGCCCATTCTTGTTGGTTACAGCCTGGCATTTTCCACAGTCCCACTGAGGTTACGAAGCTGCAAATAAAGTGGATGCCAGCTAAGGATTTATCACTGATCAATCTCACGTCAGACTAGCATTACAGGCAAAGCCACATGGCACCAAATAATATTAAAAAAAAAGTCCTTTATTTCAGTTATGAACAATATGTCCAAGGGCCCCATCCTACTCAAAACACAAATTTGCTTAAAAAAAATAAAAAAAAACAGACTTTAGATGTAAAATAGAAGCACGCTCCCACAGTCCATGGAGTGGCATCCAGCCAAAGGCCACAGGGCTACTTCTTAGCATAGGTGATCTTCATGGCGCAGGTGGAGGTGATGCGGAAACCCTGCAGGGCGTCCCTGGCTGTACCCGCTTGACCCTCAGTCTCAAATTCCACAAAGGCGATGTCATGTCTCCCTGGCACCAGTCGCACCTCTTTGAAACCAGGGAACCTGGACACAGATCAGCTTGTTTTAACACCAGTAATCTAAGGTGTCTGCATGTGGCAAATGCAAGTTCAGCATTAGAGCCAGAAGCTTATACTTTTGATTGCCATCTGTTGACAAGAGCTTTAACTGAATGCACTTTAAAGACAATACACTGGGTGACAAGCCATTAAAACATCAGTCTGGGTGGACAGGGGTATCTTATGGGAATCTACTTACTGGTTGAACAGCATTGATAGCATCATTTCATTCGTTTCCTCGGGGAGGTTATTGAGGAACAAAATGTAGTTTGGTGGATTATCAGGAACCTGAAATGAGGAAGAGGCTGGTTTACAGTATCGTTCCATAAGCAGTCACTGGTACAGGTGAGAAAAACAGATCAGCTTCCTTACAGCAGTGCAGGACACAGCAAGCAAGCGCACCGGCACTGCTTTACACTCCCAATCATTCCAGATATCATTTCTTTATGTCCCTATGCTATCTAGTCGTTTTATTTCATATGCAGACAAGTGAGCTGGCATTTAGCATTTCGGGCACAAACCTGCTGGGATGGGGCTGTATTTGCCTGTGGGCTGGCAGATGCCTACAAGGAAAAAAAAAAAAAAAAACACATTCATATTCAATACATTATCTCCCATGGTGATGTGTTCTGCTAGACAGGGCCAACATGAAAAACATCTGTGTCTTGTTCCAACTGAAAAGATGCCATTTCTATACAAGTTGCAGAAAAATTTAATCAAACATGACTTTAATTACAATTGCAGGCATGTATTATTATTATTCTAATTATGATTTTACCAGCGCGGGTTTCTTGGCCGCATTCGGTGCCTGTTCTTGTGCCTTTTTCTTCTTCTCTTTCTTCTTATCTTTGTCACCAAATGTGCCGCGCGTTTTCGAGATGATTTCGGAATCTGTCTTTGCATACTGGATCCGCTGCACAGAGAGGCGAACACATCAGAACGAGACCATTTTCTTACAGTCAACTGGAACAACGATAAAGCGCTCAGCATACCATGGGTTTGTTGTAGAAGGGAAAGCCCTGCAGCTGCCGGAGGGCGTTCGTTGCAGCACTCAGCTCTTTGAAAACCACAAACGCTTGTCCTCTCATCTTCATGGTTTTAAGTGCTACAATGTCGAGGATTTGCCCAAACTGGGAGAACAAGGCATAAAGCGACCTCTTCAACTCTGTAACAAGATAAACCAAAAAACCCATCAACGAGTGTGTCATTCATTCATTGGCCATACCTGCTTGTCCGATGCAGGGCTGTGGGGTCTGGAGCGATGAGTGCAAGGCAGGGAAAAACCCTGGGCAGGGGGCAACCCATAGCAGGGCACCCACCCTTCTAACCTACGGACAGTTTGGCAACTGGAATTCTGCTTAACAGATTTTTGAACTGTGAAGTGAGGGACCGGAGGAGCCAGAGGAAACCATGCAAATCCCCCCACCCACACACACACACACACACACACACACACATACATACATACATACACACACCAACCCTTGACTCCGTTAGGTGACTGTGCTAAAAACATGGCGTGCCGTACGTTCCGACAAGTGCCATACTTATACAATCAATTCCGCAGTCTCCGACAATAAACTGACAACATAAGAATTATTTAATTAAATACCGACAAGGGACGAAGGCTACGGCAACTGAGATTAATCACTGATCGATTTCAGAGGAAAAGACACAACAAACCTTGGACCACGTACCTTCCTTCTTAATCTTATCGTTTACATTATTTATGTAGATGGTGTGGTTGGGCCGTATATCCATGACTGGTGTTCGGGATCCTCCTTCTGTAAAAAGAAAGCCATATATTAATCAACTAGAATAATTATGTTACGAACACATACATAAGTACTGAATGGTGCAATTTGAAATTTTGCCCCAAAAAGATAAATTGAATAAACCTCGTAAAATTAAATATTACTCTTTGATGGTGTATTTTTAATAAAACAACAGCTAACACACTTCAGCACATGGATGCACAAATACAACACATTTTTAACGACACAGACTAATTTAGCGGGCAAAATAAAAAAGTACACAAATGGCTAAACATAAAACTAATAAACTAAAATAAACACAATATAACTGGCACTACATACTCTCAGTGCTTTAAAACTAACAAACTAACGTAGTACAACAAAGGAGAAAAAGAAACGTAATTAAACAACTAAAAAACTCACGCCGCGGTTTAAACGCAGGACCAGGAAACTCGCGCTTACGTGCACTTCCGGTGTGCAGCGCCTTTAGCTGCCCCCGTCAGCACGGACGCGGTTATAATCAGTTCCGCTAGCTACCGGCACAATAGCAGATTCCATGCCAAACGTGGACCCCATATTACCCTCTATTATTCAGTTTCAATTAATTCTGTTGTTTATTCGAAAATCTCAAAGGAAAAATGTTCTATATCCGTGATTTTATACTCCGAAATAAATTATGTATAATAGTGGGATACTGAAGATTCTTTATACAGATACACCCATTTCACAGTATGTTTTCCCAGCACTACGCGCCCTCGTTCCCTACAATGGAGCAGCTTCCCTTTTTCCCAAACGCGTTCCTGCCCCCGTGCTGTTTGTCCTTCCCGCGGGCTCCAGCCGGCTCCGTACTTCGCCTGCTGACGACGATCGGCGAAGTTTCTCAGCGCCTTTGCGGGAAAGTGGCCGAGCGACGCCGGCTAGTAACCAGCCCTCCGCGCGATGGGCGGCGAGTCAGCCCGGCTCCTCGCTTCACCCCCGCGGTAGAGGGACAGAGACGCGTCGCGGCGAGGCCCCTGCTCTGCTGCGGGGAGAGCGGCGGCAGAAGGGGACTTTAGGAGAGCCGTCCGCCGGGGCAGCGCTCCGGGAGCTCGGGCTGCCGGGGCGACGCTGACAGCAGCCCCGGGATGCGCGATGGCCTCGGTGCGGGTCGCCGTCCGCCTCAGGCCCATGAACAGGCGGTAGGTGGGCTCCCGGTAGTGGGTCGCCGTGCACTTGGCGTATAATTATTATGGGTAATAACGTTATTATTTATTTAATCTAAAAAGTCAAGGTAGGCGCATACTAATGTGTGATCGCCGGTAATGGGCATTTATTCCAGTAGCCGGGGGTGCAAGGCAGCTAGGGTACGGCCCGGGACTGAGGGGACTTTAATCCGCATTGCTGTTCCTAGGAGGTGACAGTCTGGCAGGACGGACGGAATAAAGCAGCGGGCGTGGATGGCAGGGGGGACGGGGGTGTTATTCTGGAGCTAAAGCCCCGCGTCCTGGCTTCTCTCTGCCAGTCGGTGCCGCCTGCAGGTGCCGGGGAGACTGAGCCCGCAGGGCGCTCTTCGCGATGCGGGACGGGCCCTTACGGCTTCTCGCTGTTGTGGAAACAGGCCCGGCCCTGGGATGGCGTGCCGAGGGCTCTCCGGGACAGGGAAGGGCAGTCCCAGGAGGGGCAGTCCCGGGAGGGCAGCGTCCGATCGCTGCCGGACACGTGATCCTCTGATTCATGTGATCCTCCTGTGCGCAGAAACACGCAGCTGACAATCACACTGTCGCCGTAAGAAAGCGGTCCGTGAAGCTGGGTTGGGGAAATGGCACTTTAACATATTAAACGGTGTTATCTCCCCCATCTAATGCCTGATCTTCCCTCTTTTGTGACACTGCTGTGACCTGCAGGCAGACGGACTGCCTTAGAGTGACCTGGTTACGTTCCTGTGTGGCTTGGGTGTGGGCTTTAAGGTACACTGTTTTAGAGCAACTTCAGTTTTATTGAAATGATTGCAGGTTTAATGTCTCAGTGTTCAGTGAAATCAAAGCATAGAAGAAGGAAACAATAGAAAATACACTGTTGTCATGTAAGGCGCCAATCTCGCACGCCGGAGACTCTCTGAAACTAGTCTTCTGATTGTGTTGTGACTTTGGCTCTGCAAGATCTTCTTGTCAGGGTTTGCTCCAGTTTCCAGTTGCCTTTGGATGGTGTAGGACACTGTGCCACTGTGACACTCGCATTTCCCCTGCAGTTTCTCTAAATGAAAGCCCAGCACTTCTAAGGGTTATAATGGCCTGTTGCATTTCATTTATTAAAAAACGTTTCTTTAATTGGAATATATTATTTCCTGCAGTGTGCTATTAGTCACTTGAGAATTTGTAATAACACAGTCTGTTCCAGCACCGCTTTAATGCAGACGGAGGGTTTGCAAGATCCCAGCAGAAGTTGGGACACTTATGCAAATTCTGTGCTTCAGTTTGCAAGGTGTAATTTTCTTTAATAGCAGTAGAACAGCTGTAAGTTGCTAACCTTTTTAGACCTTTTTGTAAGACTCTGAAATGTACATTTTTTCCCAGTTTTTGAAATTTTTTTTAACCTTCGGTAGATTACCGCTTACCTCACCATTTCAGTCATTCACTGGATTGAAACTGATTCAATCTGAAGAAGACCTGTGGGATTCTATAACCTTTGTCCGGTGGCGTATATGGTGGAGTGTAAAGTGGCATATAAGGTGGGGTGCATAAGGTTTGCGAATAAGGTGGGGTGCATAAGGTGGGGTGTATAAGGTGGCATATAAGGTGGGGTGCATAAGGTAGAGTGTAAGGTGGGGTGCATAAGGTGGCATATAAGGTGGGGTGCATAAGGTGTGGCGTATGAGGTGGGGTATATAAGGTGGGGTGCATAAGGTAGAGTGTAAGGTGGGGTGCATAAGGTGGTGTATAAGGTGGGGTGCATAAGGTGGTGTATAAGGTGGGGTGCATAAGGTGGGTTATACGGTGGGATGTATAAGGTGGTTCATAAGGTAGGGTGTGTAAGGTGGGGTGTATAAGGTGGCGTATAATGTAGAGTGTATAAGGTAGGGTGTGTAAGGTGGCTTATAAGGTGGGGTGTGTAAGGTGGCGTACAAGGTGGGGTGTATAAGATGGGGTATATAAGGTAGGGTGTGTAAGGTGGCATTTAAGGTGGCGTATAAGGTGGGGTGTCTTAGTATGATTGACTAGGTGAAAGGAAATATTAATAATATTTAATATTAAAATATCCACTACGTTTTTCTATAGATTTTTTTTAGCAGCTTAAGGGAATTTTACGTCATTCACTGAATGTGACGTTGCACCTCTGTACAGAAAACACCTTGTAAATGTGATCATTACTGTTTAATTCTTCCTAAAGGTCTCTTGGTTTCTGTATTATGACTGATGTCTTTATAGTAAACTGGAAGGATCCTTTTGCGCACACAGGAAAGGTAGTCTGTGCTTTAATTGTCTGTACCTACAGGTTTATAATTAAAATTGCAGGAGGTAAAAGTTATCTACTGTTTTGCTCTTTGTCCCGTTTGATTTACTAGGAAATAATTCCAGTTCACATTAATTACTGTAATAAGTAGTTAATTAGTACCCGTTATTTAAAATGGGACGTTGAAAGGGATAATGTTGCTAAAGGTTCAGTGAAGCTTCATAACTTCACTTTAACAGTTATTGGACAGATGAACAGAGTACCCGGTCTGCAGAAATGTAGGTGTGCTATGTTCAAATTCCCTGGTCTTGGCTTTAGTCAGCATCACTACACTTGATGTGCAGTAATAAATTATTTTTGAAATTAGCTTCACTTTAGTACTGTTTTTCACTACTGGATTTCAGGATGCTGCCCAAAGTAAATCATAGCACATGACACACAGGAATTTAGCTTACACATCTTGTGGGCTAGCTTGGTTTGCGGGGGATCCCCTGCTTTGTGCCCTCTGTTGACTGGGATTGGGATCGGTTCCGGTTCCACCGTGACCCTGTAATGGACCAGCTGTTGGAAGACAGGAGGGCGGATGGAATTTCTGTGCATTTGATGTCTTCACCTGTGAGATGTGCTGTGAAGTAGCGTCCAACCCATATCCTGCTTGATGTCTTCACCTGTGAGATGTGCTGTGAAGTAGTGTCCAGCCCATATCCTGTTTGATGTCTTCACCTGTGAGATGTGCTGTGAAGTAGCGTCCAGCCCATATCCTGCTTGATGTCTTCTCCTGTGAGATGTGCTGTGAAGTAGCGTCCAGCCCATATCCTGCTGGTAACATGGTAGTTGAGGGTCTCTCTGATGTTAAGGTGTTTTTTTTTTACGTTCCTTTATCTTACAGGGAAAAGGATTTATCTGCCAAAGTCATCATTCATATGGAAGGGAACAAGACGTCCATAACCAACATCAAGGTGAGATTCCGATGTCCTCTTCTGGGGAGGCGTAAGGGGCTCGAGGCCCTTGCAGAGTGACTGGTATCCACGCACATTTCTGCTACGGGAGCACCCATGCCCCATGTCCGTCCTCATTATGGGGTTATCTCCTTCCACAGATTCCAGAAGGCATATCGGGAGATTCCGTGCGGGAACGGGTCAAGACCTTCACGTATGACTTCTCCTACGATTCCGGCGATGGCAGAAGTGCTAACTTTGTGTCCCAGGAGAAGGTACGGGCAGAGGCTTTCTTAGCATCTGATGCCTCCTGGTTTGGCACTTTAAATTAACAGAGGTGTTTAAAATCAGCTAGCTAACTGATTTATGTAGGTTTTTGTTTATGTAGGTTTCCGCTAACTCTCTCCCCACAGTCTGACGAGGTGCTGGTCAGGTGACTGTAACGCGCCCTTCGCGGTTGTGTGTGATTGTCTGTATGTGCATGTGGCTGCTTTACTTTCTGTGTTGTCTCTATCGGCTGTGAATCGCTGCCACCCTAACTGACGCAGATTAATGATTATGTTTTATCTCGGGGTGGCCTAGTTTATAAAACCTTCAACTTTGATTGTTTCCTTCTAACTGAGCTTGAGTTCGCGTTTCAAAGTCTAGAACATTCCTTCAGAGCTGGGTGTAGAGAGAGCTGGTTGGTTAGAGTCGTCTGGAATCAGATTATACTTTAAGCTACAGCCTTGTCCCAGTTTAAGCTGAATGTTTCGATCCAGACTGACATGGTGCTTGGTCAGGTGAAAGGCGTTATTTGTTGTTTGGGTCTAATTTAGGGATCGGCTTATTACGGGGAATAATATGTCAAAACAAGAGCTATTTCTTTGTTAATCCATGTTTAGTCAGTATTTTTTTTCCTCCTAAGGTACGTCTTACGTTGAAGTAGAACTGCTGTATTGTCAACTTTTTGGGATAATGATGTGGTTTGTGTTTGTTTTTATTCCAAGGGCACCACCTAGCGGACAGTGATGGGTTGACCCTCCACAATAGGTTTTCCTCTTCATTAGTTCAGGGAGCCTTGCTGAGCTCTGACTGAAAAACATAGTAACTATTAGTACTACTGTTACCGTCAGAGTGTGTCAGTAGCTCGTCACTGGCTGAGTCAAGCAACATTCGGCAGGGTTTCTTTTTGTACTGATTGAGTCTTTGCATTACCTTTTGATATAGCACATAGGGATGAAGCTCAAAAAATTAGAATATCGTGCAAAAGTTCATTAATTTCAGTAATTCAACTTAAAAGGTTAAAAATATAGTGATGACTATATATTAGTTTCACCTTTTAAGTTGAATTACTGAAATAAATGAAGTTTTGCACGATATTCTAATTCGAGTTTCACCTGTATAACAGTAGTAGTTTGTTGGTAGTCTGCTGTGTGGCAGCTGTTTTTAGCAGGGGTGGGGATTTGAATCCCATCTTTGTTCTCTGTGTGTGAACTTTGCATGTTCTACTTGTGTGCTTTTTTTGCTAGGTCCTTGGTCTCTCCCCCCCCCCCCATAGTCGAAAGACAGGCATGTAGGCTGATTGGCATCTCTAAATAGCCATGCACTTGTGTATGTGAATTTGTAGGTAAGCTGCAGTGGACTGGCTGGCTGTTCTTGGCGTTCCCCTGCATTATGCTGCATGGGAAAGGCGCACTGCTCGGGATCGTAGCAGAGTGATATGTGAGTCTCCAGCCTGTTTCCAGGGGGGCCCACTACTCACGAGTTAATCGCCAGGAGGTACCAAGCGGTTTCCATACTGGGCAGATTAACGCATTAATCGCAGGTTTAGACACTCGCCCTGCTTATGCAGATGTGCTCGCTTTGCAATGCGAGCGCTCTGAAGCATTGTGTACCCTGCTGCTAAAACCCGAACCTTCTAGATGTGTCCCACTTATAAGGCTTACAAATAATTACTGGATACAAATAGAATTGGAGAGTTGCCCGTTTCCCCCCTCTGCTGTTGAAAACATGGTACTACAATTTTTTTTGTTATAGATCAATATGGCTATGAAACAACATGACATGACAAAACACAAGGTTCAAATGATTCAATGACCAAATGATTTTCTAACCTTAATAACAAGTGAAAATAATGCCTGCATCATCATGCATCGTTGTCTGCTTTATTTTATTTTATTTATTTGTTTCTTTGTGAAGATGGTGATGCATTTATTGAACTTTCAGCAAAAACACACTTAGCATTCTGGTTATGAAGTGCAATTGTACTGTATTTAGTCTTTTAATGTCAAAGGCCTGTGTGTGAATAAAATGAGATTATTCTTAATTTAGTGGTGAAACTGATGTCGCAGTTTTCAGTTTTTTTTTTTAGTAACAACATAAATTTCAGTAAATGAAATGCTTTTCTGAATCATGGGTACAGTACCTACAAAAAAAACACTTCAAGCTGTGAAACAATAAATCTGTTTGCTACTGTAACATTAGTAACTGGTTCTTTTAACTGCCAGTAGGGTGTTTTCTAATGTACTGTTGATTTCAGGGCATTCGCTGTAAATGTTTAATTACCCGTCATAGCAAAGAGGAAGTGCATTATTACATTATTCAGTATTAAGCTGTCCCAGTAAGAACTTCAACATACTGTCACCTAAGACCCAGACAGCTGCTGTATTATTTTTCTGGATGAGAAATCACAGCTTGCGAGAGAGACCTGAACCCTTGCTGAAAGCGGAGGACGGTTCTTGTCAGCCCTCGTCGCACTGACGCTCTTGTTTGAGGCGTTAGGCGAGGCCTGCCGCGCCCGCTGTCTGCTCGCTGGATATGTGACACGCGGAGCCGTCTAAAGCGGATCATACCAGCGATTCTCCTGAGGAATGGTGGTCTTTTTATGTAGTTATTAAGCGTCACGGGCCCGTAGACGGATAACCGAGCTGTCATTGGCATGAGATGAAGAATAATACACGTGTTCTTTCGCTCGCTTTTCACTGTTGATTAAAGGGACGGTCTGTTTCTTCTTGCTTTCACATGGATACTGCCCTTGATTAAAAGGAGCCTCTGCAGCCAGTGTAACTACTGCTGTCGGATATCTGGGCGCAAACTGGCGATTTGAGGACTGCTTCCCGTCAGGAAGGTGGGGCGACTGGGGGATTTGTTTCGGAAAGAGCTGAGAGCGACCGGCACTTCCCTGTGACGCCTATCCGCGCTGGGATGGCCGGCTGGCACCGAGCCCCCGCCCACGCTTTCCCCAGAGAACCCCAGCAGAACCGCTCGCCTATCATCTCCCTCCCCAAAGAGGAAGTGATAAACACTCCTGCAAAATGGGCAGATGGTGGCTGCTTTTAAATTCGACCTTTAAAAGATTACGTGAAAATGAGAAATGGCTGCCACTCGCGCCGAGTGGCACGACGGCTACTCGCGGTCGACTCCGGCCCCTAGTTGTTGTTTTAAGGCCCCTGCATACCGAGCCTGCATGTCCCCTGCTTCCCCCGGCAGAGTCCGGACGGTAGGTGCCAGGTGGAAATTTCCGGGACATGGGTCAGTACCCACGATGCACCGCTGGGCCCGTCCTGAGTACATCTCGGCTGTTTAATCCCTCCCCTGGGCCATATCATGATATGGATGCGTCACTGAGCTTTTCGCACCCAGTGATGGACCGGTGCCATCTGAATGTCATTAGCATTAAGTGGCTGTTATTTTATGACATATTTACCCAACATTTACCGTAATCCAGAGCATATGGCACGTAGGCAGTCTTACACTTCCTTAATATATGGCTGTGTTTCCGGGAAGGCTGCAGGTGAGGCTTTGAAGGATGGCCGCGCTGCGCCCTCGTCGTTTATGGGTTTTCATTACGTAATGGATGGGCCCATGTTCCCCTGTGTCACTCTTGCTGCATGCTCCCCCCTGCCTGGTGTGGGTGATAAAGGACAGCAGAGGTGAGTCATGTGACTTGCTTTGCTGGCTGTCGAAATTTGCACCATTAGAGGCGACCCCTGGTCCTTTAAATGATGTGTGTTTAATCACCCCAGGTGTAGATGCCCTCTAGCTGCTGACTGTGTTTGTTTGCACCCTCCTTCCCCTTATTATATGCTGTCCACCTGAATGTCGAAGTTATTTGTCTCTCAGCTGATGGCGCAGTGTGACGCTCCCACCAAAGCCAGGGGGCACTCTTGAGTTTCGGCCCAAGAATCTGATCACAGGCCTACAGTGTATGAAATTACTTGATGTTCTTATTGAGGGACAGGGGCCACCGAGTCTCCTGCTGCCCTTGATTTTCTCCTGGTCCCGGGGTCTCCTGGTCCCACCCTGTCCACTGATTGGCTCTTGTCACCGCAGGTCTTCAAGGACTTGGGCTGCGACGTTCTTAAGGCCGCCTTCGAAGGCTACAACGCCTGCATTTTCGCCTATGGCCAGACAGGCTCTGGGAAGTCCTACACCATGATGGGAAACCCGGTAAGCCCCACAAGGCTCCTTCACTGCTGTGCTTTCTCTGACTGACATCATCAGCACTGCGACCACTGTGGCTGTCATTGGACCAGTCAAGTAACCAATCAGTTACGCGTTTTATATGTCACGCCTCAAAACGGAAAATAGTTACAAAACATGGAAAATGTGTGTGCGCTCAGTGTCTCATACAGAAAACCTGCATTTTAGTGGGTGAAATAATCACAGATCTTAAGATTTGTTAAATTACTCAACCAGACCAATCAATTAATCAATCAACTTAACTTAACTTAGCTAAATAGTTTAAATTAGGTTTTTAAAAAATGAGAGATTGATTAGCTGTACCAGGCAGGTTAGTGGTCAAAAAATACAATGGTGTATGGAATGGTTGCTACAAACCCTGGAGTGAGGTTTTGTAATGGCTACACACACTTTGACAGACAGCAATGTTTTATACCCAACATGGAACTCATTCAAACATCATCTCCTTTGACGGCAAAGAATCTTGCACGCTCCTGTATATAGCAACTTCTATAGCTTCCCAACTGTACTTACTGCTCAAAGACCTGACTTTCATTATAAATTATGGAGGGGGCAAATATTCACAGGTCTCAAGATTTTTATTTGGTGTATAGCCAATGTTACTATAATTGTAGTATCGTAATATACAGCAATCCGTATAACCTGCCAAGCAGAGAATGACCATCACTGTGCTGCGCGTACACTGTCCTCTGTGTGCGACCGGGACGGGCAGGGAGGCGGCGATAACAAGGCATGAGGAGCCCCCCCGGAGACGGCGGCGAGCGGCTGTATGCCACGCCGCGGGGGGGCCAAGGCGCACCTAATAAACACGTTTACGCTAAATGGCGGATTGTTCCCGGGTCTCACTCTTCCCGGCCCTCGCGCAGGAAACGCCAGCAGCTGTTAATTACATTTCCTTGACTCCCCATGCCGCCATCCTTCGCAAGGTCACTTTGGGAAACCTTGTTGACGTGCTTGATAATCGTATCATCAGCTTTAACATTCATGGTCAGCTGCAGGGTAATTAGAATGAAATAAAAAAACCATGAAATCAGTGCTGGCTGATAATGCTTACGGAAGCTGCGGAAACTTTGACGTCCGTCCCCGTCCTCTCCTGAAGGTGGCGCCAGCTCCTGGCCACCCTGTAATCCTTACCCATATACAGGCCCCAGGCGTGTGCCGCAAAAGCTCGACTAACTGCTTAGCGTCGAGGTGTCTGGGTTCCCGTCCGCTTGGTCTCATGCAGCCACTGCTAGGCTGCCACTTTTTACGGCTGTAATTTAGGCCCCTTTCCAGCCGTAAGGACGCCGTGATGCTCGCTTGGGGTTTTATCGCGGCGATTAGCTCAGTGTATTTCTGACGAGAGGCCGAGGGGACAGCGGGAAGGGCGCTGGTGTTAAGGTGGCGAGCAGACATGGCATCTCTCCCTCACCCAGGGTGACGTGGGCCTCATCCCCCGGATCTGCGAGGGCCTCTTCAGCCGCATCTCTGACATGAGTCGTTGGGACGGGGCCTCCTTCCGTACCGAGGTCAGGTAAGGGGCAGACTGCACGGTCTGGCTGGGACACCAGCTGGTGGTGGTGTATGGGGAAGAGGCCAGACCCCGCTGGGGTAATGGGACATTACACTGGGCGTGTGCAGTCCAAACTTGGTACATCTTCTGTCTCTGAAAAGTGAGTTTTAAGAGAAACTTCTACTGGGGTGCGCTGAATTTTCCCTTGATGAAATAGGTTTTTGGAAAAATAACCCTGGAGTTGTCATTAATTGAGCAGGTAACCTGGATCCTTCGGGGGGGCGGGGAGGATGGGGCACCTGTGTCACGCTGCCTGTCCTGGATTGAGCTTTTTATTCATGCACTTTATACGGCACCAGGTGCTTTAGGGGGAGGGGGGGAGGTGGCGGAAGATTTTCACAATACAGTCCTCTGTTTGGTGCCAGAGATCCGTAATCTCAGGTACGCAGCGGGACCCCTGGAAGCTGGGCCTGGTTGTTAATTATCCCGCTCGTCAGGCAGGAAGTGGCTGTCCGCCCGGGAAGGCCAGCCTCATTTAGCAGCCGGCTAATGAGTTATAAACGCTTCAGAAGGTCGGCGCCAAAGCTGGGGCGGGGCGCTCGAGGTCACCAGCAGGTGAAGGCTGAGCCAGACAGGCACCCCCGGCTGGGGGGGGGCGGGGGGGTTACAGCAGCATCACTGAGGATGGAGAGGGACTTCCGTTTTCCGGACTCTGGGAGCGGGGATCATTACGTGGTGTCCTTAAAAGTCCTGATCATTAGTGCTGTCTGTAGCATTAATGTTTCTACCTGGCATATTACTCGCTGCACCTCCCCCCCCCCCCCCCCCCCCCCCGCC
>JAODKM010000058.1:6609679-6653084 GCA_026780845.1 Petrocephalus sullivani | reverse complement strand
CTTCTTCTCACCCTCCCCTTTTCTCCGTGGCCAGCCCCCCCCCCCCCAAGCCCAGCATTGTTTGACATCAGGCACGGCAGACCAATCAGCACGCAGCAGCCCGGCATGTCTGCCGCTGACTGGCTGGTGCAGGTTGCCATGCAGCCGTTGGGCTGTGCTGAGGCCAGCTGAATGGGCTGGAGAGCTGCATGTGGGGTATTATGGATGTAAGTATGAAAGTTCGGTGTTTCGACATCCCCATTCCACTCATAAACCTGAACCGACAGCGGCAAATGGAGAAACGATAAGAACAGATAGCCCAAGCGGACAGCAGTTCCTGAAACCCCAGGGAGGCTGCTGCTAAATTGAATTCACTCTTGAAACATGCAAAAAATATATAGCTTAAAGGATGCATCCAGAACTAGCTCAGCAAATTTCAAATCAGATTTGTATAAAACACAATTGAATGCAAATGTCCCAAACAAAGACCTGTTAATATGGCTCTTTAATGTCACATTTTCAACAGAATGACTACAATACAGATCAATGCATTAATACAGTGTTTTCTCTTTATGGTTCCGGATTGGTTAACAATTTCCCACTTGTCATATGTTTTAATGCTTGTATTTTTTTCCTGCCACATTTAAGTTAGGCTGTGTAATTCTACGTGTATAAAGGCACACAAAGCAAACAAGTCTACAGAAATATGGCATGCACGTCATTAAACCCCTTAAATGATCATAATCCAAAGTACGCTTTTTATTGTTTGTGGTAACACAGAAGCAGAGCCCCGCGGACTACACCATGCAGCCACACGCGGTCATTTTCGAACAACCATGGGTGGCAGCTCTCCGTGAAGTGCGAACGCCTCACGTCGCCGCCAGAGGGAGACAAGTGCAAACATGTTATTATCCATGTCTCCGTTTATCGGGATATTCATCCATTTCTTCTTTTGTTCATGTTGGCTCAAATACTTTATATTTGTGTGATTTGTAATAGTGATTATAAAATGGGCCCTTCATACATAAATGCATAACACTGCGTTTTAAAGCTTAATTATCGGTGCTGAGCGCATGTCGCCGTGATGCCGGACGGGTCATTGCGGCCGCGTAATAGAGCCGGTGCCCCGGCGCGGATGCCACCGCTCAGCACCCCGGTCTGCGGCCGATGGCTCACAGAAGGCGCGGATGAGCGCATCGTGCTGCTATGAGGAAGATCCGGGAGCCTTGGGAAGAAAGCCGGGGGGCGGTGAAGTTGAAATGAACATAGGCGGAGGGGGGAGTAGGGGGGAGAGAGAGGCTTTATTCCCTCTGATAAAAGTAATCGATATTACGGGTCCGATAGAAATTAAGCGGCAGATACATAGTAAAGATTTCGGAGGTGCGAATCCGATAAACTGGTTTCATAAACGACATCTAACTATCTATACATTTGTGTGCTTATTATGCAAAATAGTCAACCGAGTTATCTGGCTAATTGTTTTAATTGAAACTGTACACAGATACCTCACTCACAGTAGTTCATCAATGGCCACTGAAATAAACACATATAATAAATACACATAAGAGGGAACATACACTTTAGTGCGCCGAGGGAGAAATTATTTTGCATTCTGCAGCACACAATGGAGATAATCAAAACTGCTGAGTGACACAAAAGCTATAATTAACATTGAATTAGCACACACTTATGCAGCAGTTAATTAAAATTAATTACTTAAGTACCTGAGATATGCTAGTGACGGATATGTTACTAATATGACACAAACAGATATGTATCAAGTGCTTGATTTATGCCCGGGAAAAACAACAGACATAGATTCATACAATGGCTTTATTGATTGTTGTTTAACATGATCTGAATAAAAAATAAAATTAAAATCACTATATATGTGTATCTAATGTCTGAGGGCATGTTGGGACAGTGGGTACCGTGCAGATTAATGTCAGGGAGCCGTAATATGTGCGCATGTCTGAAGCTGGGGAGCTAGGTCCCCAAATGAAAGCGGAACTACCACCGCCTGTATGGGGGGGGGGGGGTTGGTCTGTTCCGACAATGAGCCTCACAGTCATGATGCCATGCACTCTCTTCCATGTGACGGTCTGTGTGGGCCAGTCTGCCCCAGCCAGTGACTGGGGATGTCTGCAGAGCTGTAGGAAGAGCAGGACAGATGCAAAGGAGAAATGGGAAACACATAAACATAAAAAATAAAACATAAATTAGTGGTTTTCTTTATTGCCCAAGTAACTGCGCTGTTCGCGAGTCTCCCCAGTTCACAATATGTTGTCACTATCAATTATTAAGTATGTCTCCCGAACACACGTTTTAAAAATACAAATACACCTGCACCCTTACAGTATTGAATTCTGCGAATGGCTAGAGGGTAGCAATTAAATGAATTATCATTTCAGTTATACAACCCCAAAGGCAACGCGAAATCGTCAAGGATACCGGTCACGTGACGGGGGAGAATCAAATTCATGAACGCAGAAGATATGAGGGATGCCTACTGATGTCCTGCCATGCAAACTGCACAGCCTTCCTCCAAATGTTAGGGACGCGCTGCACTTTCCAGGCACAATGTTTTATAGCTAAACATCAGCTAAGGAATGTCCTAATGCGCACCGGTATTTATAAGCATAAACACAGCAATTCCCAGTGCTTCTAAATGGTATTTGAAGCATGGGGCTCCTTGCAGAGGAACTCCATCATGACTGTCATATTAGTTGAAGATGGTGTATGTTGCACTGCGCGTGCACGCCTAAAAGGATCCGTGCCCCTGTCACCGAACACATACATGTGCCCCTGTCACCGAACACATGCATGCATGCATGCATGCATGTACCCCGAAGTCACTGAAGCCCGCTGATCCCCCCGTTTGCTGTATTCTCTGCTCCCCTCCCTCCCTCCCCCACCGTCTTTCGCTCTCTTCTCTTTTTGTCGAAAATGGACCCGAACTGTATGCTGGGAATGGCTTTCGGGGGAGGGGGGGCAGATTGGGGGGGGAGCGGGGAGAGAAACGGCGGCGTGCAAAAATGGCGTCTGCGGGACCGAATAGCTGAAAATACCTCCTAAGATGGGGCCTAGCGCCAGCGGCGGCTGCATTTCACTCCATATCCCGGAGACCCGCCGCAAACCTGCAGAAAGATGTTAGTCTGCAAAAGGAAAGCGCGGAGTCGCCGGATAATAGGATGCGTGCTTTTTTAGGAGTACTGTGGGTTTAAAATGACTCTCTTGGAAATCCAGGAGAGAAAAAACCAGTGAATAATAAGCAGAGGGAGTAAGAGAGAGATCGGCAGCGGCGGTCGGGGTGGGTCCGGCGGGGGGCGACATGTGCTGCGTGCGGACGGGGCTGTCCTGTCCGGCCGGAGCCGCCGCCTGCACGCTCACAGGGACAATAGATACGGAATTAAATAAATACGGGAGCGGGCGAGGGAGGGAGCGAGCGGGCAGGAGGGGAAGCAAGAAAGCGGATTTTAGTGACACCCCCCCCACATCTCCCCCTCCTCCCCCTGCATCCTCCATCCCCCCCCTCTCCTCCTCCTCCTCCTCGCCACCCCTCCATTTCTCTCCCCCTCTTCCCCGTTCCCCATTCTTGAAGACTCGCTTGTGAAGCGGGGAGAGAGATAAACAGACATTTCACGGAGGGGGAGAAAAGCGGGATACGGGCGCCGATCGCGCGTTAGGCTCCGGCGGACGTCCTCCTCCCCCCTCTCCCCCCTCGCTATCGCTCCATCTCCATTCCTCCTTCTTTTTCTCTTTAATGGATAGGAATTATCCTGGTGCAGGATTCGGAGACTTGGGCGCAGGAGCGGGATGGAGTTACGAGAGGTCAGCGAAGGCGAGGTAAGCGTGCGGCGGCGGCGGCGGCGGGCTCGGGTGCGCTGGCGCGCCGCGGCTAACAATGGCCATGCCCGGCGGTGCGGCGCGGGGGGACGCCGGGGGACGCGGGGGGACGGCGCCGCTCGCCCAGGTGCCGCTTTGTTATCGGGGAAATGCCAGGAATGCGGCGGCGGCGGCGGGGAGCGGAAGGTGGGCCGGGGCGGAGGAGGGAGCGGGGGGATGGGGCGCTGGGTGTCTGCTTATCGCTTGATCAAACACGGGGGGGGGACAGCGGCGGTGCTGTCAGCGCAGCCCCCAGGATGAGCGCCGCGGAGCCCGCTAGCCCAGTCCGCCGGCCCGGCCTCCCTCCCTGCGGTCGCCGGGGAAAAGGCGCGCTGACCGGAGAGGGGATTACCGTGGCCCCGGCGCGGACTCTGGGGCCGGCGCCTCGGAGCGGGAGCAGCCGGCCGCTGCAGAGCCCGAGCCCCGGCGCTGCGGGCGGATGGTTGCCGCCAGTCTGACACGTATGTGTGCGGAAAGCGGGACGCGGTGCCCGGCTTGGGGGGTAAGGGAGCGCGGCGCCGCGGCTAAGCGGCTAACCGAGCGGTCTGGGGCTTTTAGCGGGGCGGCACCGGGACAGGGACCGGGAAACGGGCGGCCGTCCGAGCCCGAAGCGGGGCCCCCGCCCAGGGGCGTGTGGCCCGCCGAGCCGCGGCCTACACGGCGGCCGGGCTCCCTGACAGCCGGAGCCTCGCAGGCGGCCGGCGGGGAGACGACGTCAAGGCCGGGGGTCACGGAGAGACGGGGGGCAGAGGCGCGGGGAGCCGCGGCTTCCTTCCCGGCTTATAAGGCTGTCAGTCCCCGGCGTTTTAGCCCCGGGAATAACCCCGAGCTGTCACTGGCCGCCATGCGGGAGCCTCTGGGGGAGTTGCTGCAAGACTGATTGTTTTAAAGAGGCAATAGGAATGCTTGGTCAGAACGATGCAAAGAAATGCAGTTTATATTAAATTACAACTAAATCTACACTAAATAGGATTTATGCCCTTAAGGTTCCGGAGAGGCTGTATTTTTTTTTATAACCGTTTAAATCCACAGACATGTTTCTCCAAAATGCAATGTATATCTGTTGTGGGATTCTCTGTTTGTATTTGCGGTCAGCAGTCATTGCTAAAATGGTGCTTTTCATTACACTTTACATACAATGGGATTGTTTCCAAAATTCAGGGTGGGGTTCAATAAATTGAACTAAAATGGAAGTTTATGTTCTTATTTTATTGCAAACATTTTCCTGTGCTTCACATAGAGAGTACAGGCAGTAGATCAGTATTATTCGGCAATGAAGTGAAAATGGCCTCTTCGTTGATTAAACTCATCCCACACAGATTGCTGTTATATAGAGTGTCTCCTTCTCAAGACGAGAAGGCCCGTGTTACAGCAGATTGCAATCAGAATTGGTCAGAAAAGTTCAAAGTTAAAATACTTTTAACTTCTGAATGTATGTGTTGGACTTGGACTGAGAACACAGCTGTTCTTTTCGGACAGGGATTTAAAATTCATTTCAGAACGCTTTGCTGTTTGGAAATACTGGGTGTTATGTAGTGACGCAGATCATTGCTGCACACTCTGGCCCTGCCTTATCACTAATCCTTGCTCTTTTCTTTCATCTGGTTGACTGATTACTGGTGCTGCTGCAGACAGGTACGTGGTACAGCTGCTGCTGTTCTGGGAGATTAGCTGATTCAGTTAATTTGATGGGATTTCTACTTTCTCTGCTGCTAACCGCAGCGGGACGTGGGGTTTGTCAGCTACCCATGCTTAGGTGCCACGTCTCTGCCCTGACCTGCTCTTTGGCTGTGTGGTCGAGGCCCTTTCCCCATACGGACTCAATGAGTGATGGATAAGCTGTCTGCTGTTTATATCGTATGTCCATTGTGTCTCACCTACTGTCTTCTGCCCTCTCTTACTTGTCTCCTCCCTTTCCTCTCTTTCCTCCCTTCTCTCCCTCTCCTCCTTCTCTTCCTCTTCATCCTCTCCTCCCTCTTTCTCTCCTCCCTTTTCTGCTCCATCTCCTCCCCTCTTCCTCTCCTCTTCTCCCTTCTGTCCCTCTCCTCCTTTTCTTCCTCTCCCTCTCCTCTCTCCTCCCTTCTCTTCTTCTTTCCTCTCCCTCTCCTCCTTCTCTCCTCTCTTCTCTTTCATGTCATCCCCTTCTCCTCTCCTCCCTTCTTTCTCTTCATTCCCCCCTTTTTTCTCTTCATCCCTCCTTCACTCCTTCCATCTCTTCCTCTCCCTTGCCTCCTTCTCTTCCTCTCCCTCTCCTCCTCCTCTTCTCCCTCCTCTTCCTCTCCCTTTCCTCTCTCTCCTCTCTCCTCTTCCTCTCTGTCTCCTCTCCCCCATTAAAGCAGTCCCCCTACTCTGTCTGGTTGTGTGCAGTAACCCCCGCATATGGGACAATTTCCTGTGTTAAACCGAATCTGTGATGCTGCGCAGAACATTAAACACGGGACCCGCATCGTAACTTGTGGTTTTAACATTATGTAATCATACATGAGCGAAAATTAGTTTTGTTTTATGAAAGATGTCACCCTCAGTCTCCAGGCTGGAACAGAGGCCTTTATGCACTTTTCAGATCAGGTGGATATTTTTCTGATGCCAGTGTAGCGCTTGACGTCCTGCTTGTCCTCTGTCATTCGACTTGCTCAGCTTTCTCTGCCCAGATTAGGACTGTAATCTCCACTTTCCCTTGTGTCTGTGTTGCTGCCAAAGGTAAGGCACTATAAACCCCCCTGAAATGCTCCCTGGGAGTATTTCAGTAGGCAAAAACACTATAAAAACCTGTGAGATTTAGAGATTTTACGTTTACTGCATACATTCGGGAAGCAGAATCCTGTTTGCATCATCTCTGAAACATCCTGCATAGTTGGGAAGGACATGGATCATCAGATCCCTTGATAAACGCAGTCCCATCCTGAGCTCCCATTTCTAGACATGGAGACGTACTCCGCGTGAAAATGTATTCTTGAAGTAAGTTTCTCAATCACTGGGATTTATACCTAAGGCCAACGGGTGCTGTTTGCCCCCTGGTGACTTACCCCTTTGCCCCATTGCCCTTCTACCCTCTGGCGACCTGCTCCATTGTCCTACTGCACTCTGGCGACCGGCCCCATTGCCCCTCTGGCTTCTGGTGACCAACTTCTCCGTCCCTCTACCCCCTTGTTCCTCCACACCAGGCGACCTGCCCCGTTACCCCTCACCCCAGTGCACCTGGCCACCTTCCTTCTAACCCTTCTTCCCCCTGGCGATGTGCTGACCTGTCCTCACTTGCCCTCTCGCCCCTCCACACCAGCCCCGCTGCCCCTTCACCCCCCGACGACTTGCCCCAGTGACCTGTCCCGCCACTCAGGCCCATACGCCTTCACCAGCTGCACGGGCCCCCACGCCACCAAAGGCCCCGGAGGCCGGTCACGCAGCGGCCCATCTCCGCGGAGGGGCCTTCATCCATCCACGCTGCTGTTTTTATTGGAATTGATAAGCAGGGGCTACAGCTGCTCAGATCACCTACAAAATCTATTCCCGTTTATTGATCATGTGACCATCATGTAGAGCAGCTGTATCTTATAGCTGCTTATCCCGAGCAGGGTTATACCATAACTGGGAACCTGTTTTCCGTCTGGTAGTAGGCTGTGCTTTCTGAAGTCCCGTTTGCAGGTCAGATGCTCCAGAAGCCGGCGCACGCTGGATGCTGCGTCACGCTTCAGCTCGTCGTGACTCCCCGCATGCTTCCTGGCAGAATAAACACGCCGCTGTACCTTTTCATTTCAGTTTGCAAAAGCTGATCCTCTGCTGCTGGAATGAGCACCCCTTTGGGGGTGGGAGGCACTGTGAGGAATTACACTCGCGATCAAAAGGACATTGGTGGGGGTGACCGTGCTCTCTTGTGGCCTTGAGTGGAGCGCTTAACATAAATAACGTCAGTAAATGTCTAGCATTTACAGTGTATATTTATAAACATGCAAATCGCCTTTACAGGCGAGAAAAGCTAATAACGTATGGAGATGAGGGCCACTGATTGCTGTAGACGCGAATGAGAATGGGATATAGAGATGGCCTTTAGATAGGTAAAGTGGTGTGTGTTTGCAGTTATGCTCTCGAAGCAGGCTTGTCCATTAGCACATTAACAGGTTCATTGTTAGTGAAGTCAATGCACCTCATTATTAGGAGTAAATGACAATGGCACTCTTTTTAAGGTGCTTCACGTGTATATGTTCTTGTGCCAGTGGGGTTGATGAAATAACAGCAAACGGGACTTTAATTTAGAAATAGCTAAACTGCAATGACAAATGCAGCTACAGAGGTCACTCGTTAGGCTGAATGCCAGTCAGCAGAATGCGTGTCGGCTGTAAAAGGGGTCTGACATTCAGCACTTTGATATGCGAGTTTATTTTTTAATTGACGTGAGGAAACTAGCAGAGCTGCCATCTCAAAGATCACGACGGCATCTGGGACCAACTGCACAAGGACGGGCGGACGCCTAACTGGACAGTCCCTTGAAAACCGCCAAAGTACAGCCGCAAAAATGTGCGTGGACCTGAGTCAGCACCTCTGTGATCCAGCCATGGCAGACAGTGTATGTCATGGGCTTCACAGAGCTGGGATTTATGGTAGGCAGTCTTGGGGAAACCAAGATAAAAGCACAAAAATGCATTTTACATTTTGGAGAAAGACAAAGAACGCCTTCAAGTCACGACGTGGGGGATCCGTAACGCCATCGCAGGGGAGGCATTGGGTCCAGTGACTGTTCTGCATGGTCGTATAAGGACCTAGGTTCCTGAGACCATTTTACTGGAGTAGGAGCAGGACTAGGGGGCAAATGCTGTTCCCTCACGATGTTCCCATATTCTGAGATGAGCACGTCTACAGAGCAAATGCTGTCCAAGCTTTTGGGGAAGTTCTCCACCTTGGATGACCAAATACCCCCCGGCACACAGAGCTGGACTCGTATGACATTGTTCATAGAAGGCACAGGGTGGCCCAGCTCTCTGGCACGCCTCTGATATATTAATATATTTTTGGCATTTTTCATTTGTCCACTCCGTGTATCTGTCCTCATGTACATTCTTAGGACATACATACACTCAGATGTGAATGAATTTAGTTTTGTCACAGTATTGTATTTCAGCCTCTGGGTGTTCTTACAGCACTGTTGCTTTATAGGAAACGCCTCTCATATCGCTGGTATTGGTTCTGACTCACTGTCTCGGTCACCCTCTGTCTCCATCCCAGCCTGGTGTACGGGAGTACCAGGTCATCCCACCCAGATCCCGAGCTTCTCCATCGCCAGGCCTATGCCACGCCCCACCCCCTGCAGGGCTATGCAACCAATCACCACCCGGCCAGCTCTGGGCAGGGCGGGGCTTGGGGGCCAGCAGGGCGTGGTTTAGGTAAGGAAATCCAGGCCTCCATATATAGTGTTTATGATATTGTCTTTGTAATGCTGGTGTTTTGCCTGTCGGGCAGTGGCTCTCTCTGACCCCGTTTGGGCTGCACACATCCCTGCGGTGTAGCAGCAGATGTTCCTGTCTGATCGGCTGCTCTGCCATGTCGCCGCAGGGCTGTCAGGGCTGTTCGACGCCGGGCTGCATCACGCCAGCCCCTCGGGCCCGGATGCTTCCGTCATGAACCTGATCTCGGCCCTGGAGTCGCGGGCCCCGCAGCCGCCCCCTTCGGCCTCCTCCCTGCTCTCCCAGTTCCGCACGCCGTCCTGGCAGACAGGTCAGTGTGCCGGCGTGCTCATCTCGGCCCTGTCTGTCTGTCTCTTCACTGTCGGTTACTGCTCACCCTGCGCCTTCTCCCCCCCCCCCCCCCCCCCCCCCGCTTTAAGGAGGGAAGCGAGGACAGGACTTTGATAGCATTTGTAGGGAAGTTCCAGAGGATTTCACATGGGCAGTTATGATCGATGACCTCACACTGACATGCCTGTTTTGTGGCTGGGCTGGTGAGGTTTGGGGGGGAGGGGACTGACGCAGGCTAATCGTATGGACCTGGATGCTGCCTTTAGCAGTAGCTGAATGGCCATGTAGACCGTGCCTCTTTTCTGATGTTGGATAAGGGGACAGACTTTGTGTTTGATGTGTGTTGTATGTACATCCTGTAAATTGTGGGTTAGCAGTACCATGCTCAGTAGTACAACCGCTCTTCCACTCCCGCCAATTATGAAGCCAGCCTTTTCACCTGAGGACGGTCTCCCTCCCAGCCCGACGTGACGACAGACCAGCCTCGCCTCCCATGCGTACGGAGGAAATTGTTCATTATTTGTGTACTTTGTGTGGCTGCCGCAATGCCAAATAAGGCTATCGGGCCACACGAAAGAGCCGAAATGATGCTGAGAGTAAGATAAGCCCGATTACTGATGCAGGGCGTGCTGCATAAACATTAGGTAGTCGGGTGTCTCACTCGAAGACAAACGTGGACTTTGGCCCTGCCTTATTGCCGTGTCGTAGTCAAGTATGACAGGGTGGTTGGGATCAGGTCTCTCTGTGACGCACCCTGATGTTTTGGGCACCGGTAAGCATCAAGTATTCAGGCCTGCTCTGTACGAGGAATTCCCCAGAATTTTCATTCACCAGACCACAGGGCACCACCCTGAAGTATAGTAGTATCAAACCGCCTGGGATTTTTATTCAGGCAGGCCACAGGGCACCACCCTGAAGTATAGCAGTATCAAACCGCCTGGGATTTTCATTCAGGCAGGCCACAGGGCACCACCCTGAAGTCCAGCAGTATCAGCCTGCCTGGGATTTTTATTCAGGCAGGCCACAGGGCACCACCCTGAAGTCCAGCAGTATCAGCCTGCCTGGGATTTTCATTCAGGCAGGCCACAGGGCACCACCCTGAAGTCCAGCAGTATCAGCCTGCCTGGTATTTTCATTCAGGCAGGCCACAGGGCACCACCCTGAAGTCCAGCAGTATCAACCCATCTGGAATTTAAATTGGCCAAGAAAAGTCTCACATGTTAATCGCGTGATGATGTAAAACGGTGCTCCCCAAAGTCCTGGACTGCTTTGTCCTGACCATTGCTTGCTAATTTCATGAAACAGAATCAAATGAAAAAGGGATGTTGTGGTTGTACAGTAAGTTTTATTGTATATGTCCTCACTGACATCTTCCAGCCTTTCAGCATTAGCGGTGTTCTGCTGATTTGACTCCTTACATCAGCGGTTGCCATGGCTGGCAGAGCGATCTCACTGTCGGGCCTCAGAGCAAGGCCCCTTACCCCAGTCGCTCCAGGGGCTGTGTGACTCTGCTCACTGTCCCTTCTGACAACAACATCTGCTAAATAAATTCATGTATTCCATCAACTAGTCCTGTCATTATAATTAATTTTGTTGGCGGATATATTTTCCCAGAGATAATTGTGATTAAACAATATTCTCATTTTAAGTTTTATGCCACTGATTTAACGATAATGGCATAATAATGCAAGTACATCCTTTCAAAGAGCTTAATCTTGAAGAGTATTCAGACATTGGAATTGGAACGTCAGAAAAATGTAAATGTCCTAAATGAACAAAACATAAATAAAAACCACCCAACCAAAAAATCTTAGACTCTCAGGCTTTGCTCAAAAAATTGCATTATGTTAAACGTTTGGCACAGAGTCATTTGCTCCTTCGCAGCAATATGCTGTCAACCTAGCTTTCTGGAGGATCTGCTCAAAGACACGAATGAACTTTGTTCATCAGCCAGGGGAAAAGTAACAGGAAGTTAGAAAATTCAGACCAAAGATAGTGAGGTGTATTACACACGCATATATATATTTTTTCTGCCCTATATGATGATAATCATAATAAAAATGGATGGCTGATCTGAAGAATGGCTTACTGAGTGTCTGGAAATACCGGCATTTATGTGGTTCTGCGCTACAGAATTATCTCCCACATGGCTGCAAGCTAAAATAAAATGTTTGTACTGCAACACCATATACTTATGTATGTCTTTGTGTCAGTGTTATCCTGTTGATTTATTTATTTATTTATCTTTTAGTTTTTATATTATTCATTTTCATTTGAAACCTGGTTTAGTTTTAGGTGTGGTTTCATTCTGCTTAGGTGTTACTTAGTTTTCTTTAGGTTTTTGTAATGTTATTTCTAGGTTTAGACGGAAAGTGCTAGCTACTACAGAATGTTGTTTGCCCCTGTCCAAGCTCACCAAGCGTTACTTTACCTAAATAGTTTTTAAAAATGGTAATGGGAAGTATTTGACATTTTGTTTTGTATTTTATCTCTGTTGGTTTCAGAACCAGTATTTATAGTTTGCTTGTTTTTATTTTATTATCTTATTTAATTTCAGTTCATGGAAAGGTTTCGTTAGCTTTGTTAGTTGATTATAATCTTGCCTTGTTGATTGTCAGTACGTGGAGTATGGTTAGTTATACTGAAAGTCTTATCAGGAGCCTTTTGTCCGTACCTAAACACTGTTTGCCAATATCGAGGTTATATCCATGTATTGCGTGATAAGTCTATAAGCCTATTCTCCTGACAAGCCTGTATCTGACCCTCTATACCAGAGGTCTCCAATGTTACTTACAAGCAAAATTGCAGCAGTCGACTATGAAGGTGTGAGATGCATGCATGTGTCCTGATTGGGTGGCACGTCGCACTGATACTCACTCACACTCTCCCACTCGGGCTCCTGTTAGTGTTCTGTGAAGGAGCTGTTCACCTAAGGCAGGCCAGCTCACATTCTGTCAAACAAACACTTTGTGGGTCTCTCTCTAAGAGCACTGTGTTAGCCGCCGGAATCTCTCTCATGTCTGTTTGTGTCGTTCTTGTTAGTCATTGTTTTAAACTTGGTGCATTAGCCTGGTTCTGATTCTGCTTTGCTCTGGACTTCTCTGTATGACTGAGCCCAGACAGTCTCCCTAAGTGTCTCCAGTAACTACGCAGATGACATGGGGCTTAATGTAGACCTCATGGCCAAAAGCTGGAGGTGGCATTCTTTAAAAGGGTGGGCTCTTTGACCTCAGCTGCTGTGAGCTGGGTACATTGTGCTACCTGAGACCTAACTGGCTGTACAGCAGACATTTAATTTCTGCTTATACCTGGTTTCTCATGGAGACTTGGTGAGAGTAGAGTGGGACTTGTAGGCTGGGGGCAGAGCCATGTGCCTGTCCTAGCTGAATGAATGACTGGCCGCAGTCGCCAGAGCCCACACACCCGCTCACCATGTCCTCTCTTTGCAGTCGCCGTGAGCCTTGCCACTGTGTGGTCCCTGCCACCTGGCAGTTAATCCTCTCCATTTTCTCTGATGTTTTTTGTGTATTGTGGCGTTTTCCTTGGCAAGCCAGCCTATCAGAAGCAGCCTGGTGAAGAGATGATCATTTCAGCTCCTCACTTGATTTTTAAAGCAGGTAAAATTTTCAAAAATCTTTATTTTCTGGGATCATTTTACCAAAGTCTTTTTAGCCAAATAAAGGATTGTTTTTAGAAGAAGGCTGTAACACTCCCTTTTCTTTGTGCTTACTTAGCAAGTTCTCAGACAACTGAAAACGATTTAAAAATGCAGCAGTATCTCTTTCCGGTGAAGCTTGTTGTTTTACAAGATTCCAGTCGCTATGCTGGACATCAGTCCCTGCCTCCTGATTGGTCCCTCCCACCTGGGGGCTCCACCAATGAGAGGCAGCCTTGAAAAGCAGGAAGTGTTTCTGTACTGCATGTTGGTAGCCTGAAACTAGGTGGCATCCCCCCATGAAATTGGGAGAGGGTGTCAAATCGTTAAGTCTGGCTCTCTCCCGTCTCACCAGTTTCAGTCAGAGCTCTCGAATGCTCATTGACAAACTCACCCCCATGTTTAAAGACCATCTGTGATCTTTACTGAGGATATGTGAGACTGAAACATTATTATTATTATTATTATTATTATTATTTATTTTGTTTAAATATGGATGGATGAACCAAACCGGCCATCGGCGCCACCCCAAACCACCCCATTTCTCCATCCTAGCTTTCCCCACAGACGCACGACATCGCTCTCGTCTTTTCCGTGTAGGGAACAGCTTGTCTTGGTGTTAGAACGAGGATAGATGGAGCAGACCTCATTCAGAGCAGGTGGGCGGAGTGTGTCTTTTCGTGACTCGAGGCAGGGGATGAGCAGTTTTAAGACGGACACTCTATGGTTTAGGGAAGGAGCGAACAAAATCATGGATGAACGAGCCCAGAGATGCTGGTAATTCCCAATTGCCACTGAAGGTCCGCTGTGTTCTATGTAAACTCTATACTTGTGCGTTGCAGACTCAGGCCTAGGGTGACCAAAGGTATGAGTAAGTTGGGGAGAAATGTCGGCAAGCAGAAGATTACAACTTTTCAGCATCTGTATGCTGGAGCCTTGAGCAACGAACAGCTTGCTTAAACAGTAAAGGTTCCCATCCTCTGTGGTCCGATCTGCTGGTGCTCATGGAAACCAAGAAAGACCTTGCTGTCATCTGTGGTCATCGCCTTACGGCTTGTCTCAAGGCTTGGTGTTAAAAGCGAAAAAATGGCCAGCATCCTCCCACACGCACGCACACACACACAGTGCAGAAACGCATGAGATACTGTCAAAAGTGTGAAAGCGGAAAGTGTCAGACCGAAATGAGAAGTTCTGCTCTTGTAGTGAGCTGTTGCAGGGTCGGGGATAGGGAGCTGGTTCTGATCAGACTGACCCGTAATGCTGTTCCGGAGTGACTCCCCCCCCCGGCACCCAGAGGCCGACTTCACACAGTGCCTGTAGTGACAGTTTAAAGATTGCGGACGGTTTTAAGAAAATGAAGAAACAGGAAGTGTGACACCCTCCCCCCCCACACGCATAACAATCACACTCATACCCTGTTTTTCTGCTCCTCCTCTGACTCAAATAGTGGTGAGAAGCCAGCTCGCCGGAGAGGGTGTGTAGAGCTCTGCAGCCGTGCGACGGCTGGCATGGGGTCCCGCGGCCTCTGCCAGCCTGCAGCCGCGGCTTTGCCGTAGGGCCCCCCAAGGACTATTCATTTGTTTTTTTGTTTTTTTTTCCCCCCCTCTTAACACCGTTCTGACCCGCTGCCACCTCTGTCTCCGTCTCCGATGCAGTGCTCCAGCTCAAACTCCAGCAGAGACGAACCCGGGAGGAGCTGGTCAACCAGGGAATCATGCCTCGTAAGTAACCCATCGCCACCGCACGCTTATCTGTGTGCTTTGGTCCACTTCTGCCCGTCCACCTCCATGCCACGTCCGTAAAAGGGGCATGTCTCGCGACCCAGCATTGCAGCTTTGTGATACACCCTCCCAGTGATGTTCCTCCTGAAACGTGCCAGCGGTTGCATGCACGGCAGGCTCTGGCCATTTTCAGGTTTGTGTGCGTGGATCTCAGGCCTTGGCGCCGGTTCTGCTCTGCCCTCCCTTACCCCCTGCTCGCCTGGTCTCCGTATGACTGCTCGGGCCCCCACTTGGGCTGCTGGGGGTGTCAGGGAGGTTTTTCTCGCTCAGCCTGCTATAGGCACTCTCAGCCCCGCAGCTGACGAGCCCCCCCATCCCCCCATCCCAGAACCCTTGCATTCGGTGTCCATTTGGGCCCTTTGCTGCTATGGATAGGCCTTAAGGGCAGTAGGGCTCCTGCAAGTTTGTTGCTTTTACACTGCTAATGTGAACAGACGTTTTACTGGGAGCACTGGCAATAGAATGGAAATGTTGCAGATGCCCTGTGTGAAATGGTTAACGGTTAACTGGATGTGAACTGAGCTGAGATGGGGTTATTACTTAGATGCTGGGGTTATTACTTAGCTGTTGGTGGATGAAGCGGGTCGTCACCCTGGTGCTGTCTCGTCCACTTGCTGGTTCCGACTGTCCCCGGGCAAAGGGGCTGTCATCAGTCTAGCGGAGTAAGGGAACCCCCCCCCCCCCCAAGGGCTGTGTCAGGTCACAGATCCTGTTCCGTTTATCAAGGCCCATGGCTTCTCATTTTCTGTTCACTTCCTCCTCTCACACAGCTGAAGATCAGTTAAGGCCTGTCCTCTCTCTGCATGCATGGTCCCCCCCCCCCAAAGCCAGCACTCTCGCTGTTCTGATGACAGGAATTGTGTGTCACACATGTGCCTGCTCTTTGCTTGTTGAGGGGGGTGGGGGTGCTGGTCTATTCTTGCTGTAAATGCTGCTGCCATCCTCCCTTTCAGGGTGTCCCCCGCTGTAGGCTGATATGGGGGGGGTGGGGGGGGTGAGGGGGTGTGCTTTCTCTCGTCAGCTTAGAATTTCGGGTCTGATAAGAAGGCTGCTGCTGCTTTGGGCCCTTTCCTGTGAAGTCAGCTGGTCACAGTGTCTCTGCCACTGATGACATCGCTGTTCTTTATCATGCCCTTCGCGGCTCTGTCAGAATTTATGCGGCATCCGGCCATTTCCGTGGCAACCCGCGGGCCTCCATCATCCACAAACGTCAAGAATCACCTGAGGGATGACGAGCGTGGCGGTCCCCTAGCGAGTCGGTGTGCCGGGACAGCAGCGGCAGAAGACCTGTCGCTCACCATGCCAGAGGAAAGCTGAGGAAAGCCCCTGGAGGTTCTAATGGATCCTGGAGGAACAGTCAGAGGTTCTGTTTCAATGCCCACGGGTTCTGATTGAATAGCCTGTGATCGCCAGGGCACAGGCTTGCAGGATTAAGGAGCATGGAGGTGCGTGTATTGCCGTGTGTGTGTGTGTGAGTAAGCTCCCGCTGCCAAAATCCGGAAGAGGCTGATGCCAGGACTGCTGGGGAGTGTGTAGTTCTGTGCTCAAAGCCAGTGTAAAGGGCTGCTGAAGTTGTGAACAACTAGTTGCATCCAGGCACACTTCCACCCTCAGTCTTAAGAGGGGTGTTGCATTGGAGAAGTGCTTGTTTGCATTGAGCAGTGAAGCACTGCAGAAGCGCAGGTGAAGGAAGCACTGCTGCTGGTTCCCTGAAATCCATGCAGGCAACACAACCATCTGTATGACTGTGATACAAGATACTCATCGGAGATGCCACAGTCATGTTTGTTTTAGCCCATGGCATTGAATTAAAAGTGAATGACGAAGAGGTTCATAGCCGTGAGGGAAATGCAGAGTCGGCGTTGCACAACAGCAGCGGGAGGGCGGGCAGGTGTGGCGCAGGCTTGCACAACAGCTGCAGTGGATTTGCCAAGCAGCTGGCCTGCAGAAAATTGTACCTTGCAGTTTCTGCTGCATATGGACTTGTCCATTTCTCTACATGATCCGCGTTTGGTTTTAGGTCATTTGAGGTGGTGTTAGTGTTGTGGTGTGGTTGGATCTTGGTGTCCTGCAGCGAGGGAAACGAAGAGCCCCAGCTGGGGTTTGGGGGGAGGAGCACCAAGGTTGCCTGCTTCAGCGCTCAGCCCAAGAGGAAGTTTGTCTGGTTAATAATAACAAAAGTGGCATATGATGTTATGTCTTATTCCAGTCGGCCCAGTTCTCCTTTCTCATTCGCTCTTCCACCTACAATCCAAATCTCACTGCCTGTCCTCCTCTCCACAGCACTGAAGAGTCCAGCCGCCTTCCACGAGCAGAGGAAGAGTCTGGAGCGAGCGCGGGTAAGACCACCAGCACGGGACGGGCCAGTCAGCCCCGCGTAACCCCCCCCTGCTGCCCCTTTCCCTCACACCCCCCTCCTCCCTTGTCTCTACTCCTCCTAGACTGAAGACTACCTGAAGAGGAAGATCCGCAGCCGCCCCGAGAGGTCTGAGTTGGTGCGCATGCACATCCTGGAGGGTGAGGAGTCTGCAGCCTGTTTCCTGTCTCCGAGTGCTTGGATTGTTCCAGACCCAATCCGCCCCACAGGTTCTTTATAATGCCTGTCCTGTGTCGCGTAGAGACATCAGCGGAGCCCTCCCTGCAGGCCAAACAACTGCGGCTGAAGAGGGCTCGCCTGGCCGACGACCTCAACGACAAGATCTCCCACCGGCCGGGCCCCATGGAGCTCATTCACAAGAACATCCTGCCTGTCTACTCCACCCTCAGGACCACGCT
This sequence comes from Petrocephalus sullivani, assembly GCA_026780845.1. NCBI lineage: Eukaryota > Metazoa > Chordata > Actinopteri > Osteoglossiformes > Mormyridae > Petrocephalus > Petrocephalus sullivani. The sequence continues at coordinate 6,635,283 of JAODKM010000058.1, read as the reverse complement.
TCTGGGTACAGCCGGGCGCTGCTTCTGATTTGTGGCTGCCTAACATGATTTGAGCCTGTGTTTCCTGCTGGATCGATATGAAAAGTATAATCGAGGGGCATGCAGCTTAGCTAGGGGGATGCACGAGGTCACTGGGGCGGAGTGTTTGTAGGTAAGTACAGTCGGCAGAAGGATAGTGAAGTGTGTCAAAGTACAGCACTAGTGCATAAGCACATTGGGTGGTATGTAACTTCTGGGAGTTCTTGATCTGCCTTCAGAAAAAGTTTGTGTAAGTAAAACTCCCACAAGCTATGTAGGGTAATGGGCAGATGCTTTTGTCATTTTTCATCCATGTCCTGTCTATTCCTTGAGACTGATCATGGTCACAGAATACCCTAACGTCTTTCATTTATCTGGCCTGTTCTTCCAGCCGAGACAGACTGCCTGAAGGGGGCGGCAGAGAGCTCTTCGCTGGATGAGGACAGCAGCGACGCCCTATCCCCGGATCACCCTGCTAGCCAGGACTCGCCCCCGGACACAAGCAGGCCTAGCCGCAGTGGCTCCTCCCCCACGCAGGTGTGGGGCCTATCCATGCTTATCGCTTAGCCAGCTCTCTGTGCCCTCTACTCTGTTGTGCAGGTCTCATTTGGAGGGCTTCTTCCAGCCTGCAGAGTAATTTCATATGTTGCTCCCTCAGCTACTGCTTACCCTAAGTTGCTCATTATTATTCTTTTAGGTCCCGCCCCTGACTCCTCTCCCCACCTCCGAGCCAATCCCCTCACAGAGGTTGACCAATGGTGTGGCACCAGTGTCCTCCCGCTCTGCCTCTGGGCTGATTAAGGTGAGCGGTGCCCTGTCCACTGTGCTGCGTCGTGTAGGTGTTACTGTGTCCTTAGTCGGCCTCTCTCCTCCATCAGCAGTCCCATTCCAAGTCTGGCTCGGACCGGCTCTTGCAGCGCTCCAAGAAGCCCAAAGAGAGCAAGCCAAAGGTGAAGAAACTGAAATACCACCAGTACATCCCCCCCGACCAGAAGGCAGAGCGCGAGCCGCCACCCCAGCTGGACGACTCTTACGCCAAACTGCTGCAGCAGCAGCAGCTCTTCTTGCAGCTGCAGATCCTCAACCAGCAGCAGCAGCAGCACTACAATTACCACACCATCCTGCCCGCCCCGCCCAAGTGAGCACCTCCTCCCTAACCCTACCCCTACCACACCATCCCGCCCAAGTGAGCAGCTCCTCTCTAACCCTACCCCTACCACACCATCCCGCCCAAGTGAACACCTCCTCCCTAACCCTACCCCTACCACACCATCCTGCCCAAGTGAGCACCTACTCCCTACCCCTACCCCTACCACACCATCCTGCCCAAGTGAACACCTCCTCTCTAACCCTACCCCTACCACACCATCCTGCCCAAGTGAGCACCTCCTCCCTAACCCTAACCCTACCCCTACCACACCATCCTGCCCGCCCCGCCAGACAGGGGACTGTCCTGTGCTGCACATCATTAAAATGTATGCTTAGTTTACTTGATTTGATTCCCTTTAAACCAGCTAGGAACTGAGAGAACCCAGTAATTCCACCCACAGCAATGTCTGAAGTCTCATTTCCCCATTTCTACCCACGCCACCAACCCATCTACCCACCCAGTCTCATCGATTTTGTTAGTTATTTGCAATATTTTCCCCTCTCCTCCTGTCCAGGCCCTCAGGTGATCAACCATCCGCTTCGGCCAGCGCCCCCTCCCAGCCTCGTCCCGTACCCGGCTCGACTTCGCCGTCCTCCAGTCAGAACGGATCGAGTCGGCAGAGCCAGCCTCCCGTGGGCAGTGCCAAACCTGGGGCCCTGCCTCCTAACCTGGATGATTTGAAGGTGGGCCAGATCAGCTCAGATATAAACCCAGGGCAGTGCTTTCCCTTTTCTGGTCACGTACCAGAAGGTTCCAGTACCCACACTACGAAACCAGCTCAGGTGCTTTTTAGGTATTGTGGAACTTTGAGGTGGAACTTGAAACGTTTTACCTCAGTAAAGTACCAAAAGTTTGGTACTTCTTTTGTGTTGGTTTTCCACTGCCGTAAAAACTGGTACCGGCGCTGAATAAAAGCACAACGTGACAAGGGGCATTTTGTACTGAAATCGAACAATGGCTGTCGTATACTGCTGGACAACGTTGGATATTAAATTTAACATGGCATGTTATACACATGCAGTTTCTACGTCGCTAGTGAGTTACATTAAGATCAGACTTTTTCTTACTCCCGGTTTTGTACGGACATTACGGAGGGCTAAAACATTTTTACTTTGGCATAGGGAAGAAGCTTAGCTAACTTTGCAATTTTAATGATATTTCCTTGCATACATTATATTTATATCCAATACATGTTTTTGAAATCAGTTTAAAGTTTACCTCCGCTGCTTTTGCTTGCTGCTGCATGCATTCTCAGAGACGATCATAATCATTCTCACCCTTGCTATTTAAATCACTCCTAGACAGGTTTGTGAGAAATTTAACAAATTTTTTTATTTTATGTTAACTAACCTATAAATACCCCGATATTTATTACAACAAAATCACATCGCTACATCTGGAGACTCTCCAGTGTCGTGCTGCAGTAGTAAAATTTCGTTATGCAGTCTAGATTTTGTGGTATCTTCTTCCGACCAGATCGCAATTATTATTTTTTACTTTGTTTATTGCTGTTTTCTGAGTTTGCCATCTTGACAAAACATTACAATCGCATTTTGTTTCAGAATCGGGCTATTTGCATAACCAATCACAGTGAAAGCGTTGCAAGTTACACCCCAAAGTACCAAAGAAGTACCCCAACTGGTTTGGTACTTGAATTTTTAGTACTGGTATTCGACCGGAAGTCAATGGAAAGTCCCGAAAGTACCGAACTTTATGTGGTGGAAAAGCACCGTTTCTCGAGTGGTCATGCAAACACCCTGCCTCTGAAACGCAATAAAACAGACTTGAAAAAAGTGGCGCACTCAGAAGACAATGATAAATAAAGTTTAAAAAAAAAATTATAAAAATGGTAGTAATAATAGTATGTGCATGGTCAAATGAAGAGACCCAAGCTTAAATTGCAATCTGGTCAGAAGAACAGATACAACAAGATGAGGATGGCTAGGATAGGATAGTTGCAAAGCACTGCGTTGGAAATTTTTCAAATATCGTAATGTGATTTTGTTGGGGTATTTATAAAGCAGAAGAGGAGTACAACATAAATTTCTCAAAGCTGTTGGAGAAAATGATTGCGATTGCTTCGGAGAATGCACGCAGCACTCATGCAAAAGCAGTGGATGTAAAGTTTAAACTGATTTTTAAATATATACTACATAATTTTGAAAAGGAATGGTCATTAAAATTACAGAAATTAAAGGTAAGAAAAGCCTGATCTCAATCTAGCTGGCTAGCCATGTGAGAATTGTATGTGCATAACATGTGATGTTGGTATTAACCTGCTATAATATACCACAGTCATATTTCGAATTCGGTACAAAATACCCTGCCTCGACATCTGGTCACCGTGATGTCATTTGGCGCCGGTACCAGTTTTTACGCCAGTGGAAAACCATCACCTTGAAGTACCGTACATGAACATGCTGATACAGACACACAGAATGTAGACAGGATTTAGGAGTTCAGTTACTGTGCGGCTAATGCTAAGGTCACACTACATGACTTTCCAGGTTATCAGATCGCTGTATTGTTCACACTACATGACTGGTCAATGACAGGAGGTCACACAGTATGACAGCCTTCACCTAGAGGAATCACTGACAAATCTGCTTGGTCTCCAGACTACGTTTTGTCATCAAATCACACGTGTCAGTGACACTGGGAAATCACAATTCTAGTGTCAACGCACTACAAAGTGTTAAAACACTTTAATCAATAACACACCTTGGGTCTATAAGTGACCTAATATAAAATTTGTCTATAAATATATATGTATATTTATAGATACTAAGAACAGTTTCTTTTTAAACTCCTCCCTTGGGTTTCACCTCGCCTTGTCTTGCACTCTTATTGGCCGTAGTTCATAGCCACACTCATTGCCAGTCGGACGACTTTTCACACCTACGGGATTTGGAGTCACCAACAGGTCCGCCAATTTAGCCTACTAGATTTCTGGCGAATGTCTGCGACGCATCGATCACACACCAATTTGCCCATCTAGGGCTTTTGACTGCGATCTCCAAAGAACTGTTGGCGAGCGGAAAATCGGGGCTAAAAATGTCTAGGGTAAGCTTGGATAACGGCTAAGTGCATCAGAAAGTCACCCTGCGGGGAATCACACAGTACAGCATTTATAGGTAGCAGTGAATGGTGTGATAAACAAACATAAAACATCCCGTCCCTGGTAGCTCCAAATACCTTGTGAATAAGAGAGGTCAGAAAGGACTTGATTAAGCAAACAGGAAGTGCAAAAAAAAGTGCAAAATTGTTGTGCAGAAGGGCTTCTCTGATTGGACAACTCATCGATTTATAATTTTTTTTTTTAAATCAGTTTTGTAACAAAATGGGGTTGCACCTGGTAATGTGTAGGGGCACTTAATGAGTGTGTTGTGGGAGATTGCACAGCCGGTGTTAATGGTCGCTGCATTCTGTCGCCCCCTTCAGGTCGCAGAGCTGAAGCACGAGCTGAAGCTGCGGAGCCTACCAGTGTCGGGAACCAAGAGCGACCTCATTGAGAGGCTGAGGAACCACCATGAACTCAGCCAATGGGGAGCTGGAGGAGGAGGCGTTATGAAAACCGGCTTGCCCACTGGCTCTAGCCCTGGTTTAGGAATTCTCCAATCAGGAGACGCGGGCACCGGGACCTTATCTTTGGCTGCCAGTGGGAGCAGCCTGCCTCCCACGATACTGTTTGGCAGCACAAGCTCATCCCCGCCCATGTCGCCTGCGGCTTCAGAGCGCTCCTTGGCTGCCATGAGCCCAGACGAGGCCAGTTGCAGCGGTGACGTGTTCGGGGAATCGGTAGGTTCTGCACCTGCCAGCAGCACATTTTTAAAATTTAAGGTTTCCGTCTCTTAGTGTCTTCCTCATGTAGTCACATGACTTCCATATGGATTTGAGAGCGTAGTGAACATTTTTTTTGCATACTTTTTTTTTTAACGGTTGTGTTTCTGATGACTATCCTCCATCCTTGAGAGAACCTCTTGGCTTTTCACGCGTTTTTTGCGATTGTCATAAATGCTTAGCTTCTGATTGAAACTCATTATAAGGAAAAGGATGATTACTTTGGAGGCAGTTGTATCCAAAGCGATTATCACAGCTCACAGGGTTGTATTTTGTCATTTAGCGTAATTATCTTTTGCCAGTTTTTTTTTCTCCCCTCCCCTACATATTCTCCCAAAGTAATTTGGGTTAGAACATCAAAACGGCAAGACCTCTCTTGAGATTTAAATGTGACACTTTTCCTTGTTGCTTCGTAAAGTAGTCCTCCAAGGGCAACGATTCTCTGCTGCCCCCGCTGTTTATGACCGGTACTACGCTGGCATGTGGCTCTGGGTGATGAGTCCTTACTGTTTCGCTGTCTCCTTTCTGCTAACTGCTAACAGGTGAGTGCCCCCCTGACCCAGCTCAGCCTGCACGCCTCCCCCCAGCGCCCTGCTTCCGTCAAAGAGGAGCACTCTGGGGCGGGGGCTTGCCGCTTCTCCCGGCAAGTTGGCCAGGCCCTTCCGCGGGAGTCCCTGGACAAGGACCAGATGCTGCAGGAGAAGGACAAGCAGATCGAGGAGCTGACGCGCATGCTGCAGCAGAAGCAGCGGCTGGTGGAGTCATTGCGCTCGCAGTTGGAGCAGGGCAAGAGGGGCGGGCAGGCACCAGGGGATGTCAAGGAGGAGACCTCCGAGGAAGCCGGGGGGAAGGAGGACCAGGAGGTTGTGGAGACCAAGCCACCTCAGGGCCTCCCCTCGCAGCTGGAGCAGAGCCTGCAGTCGCCACAGCAACCGGCCGAGGAGCAGCAGACATCTAGGGCTGGATTACAGCAGGTCAGTGTCAGCTGTCCCAGGATGCATCTGGGCAGCACCCGCAATGTTGTCACATGGTAGAGCCGACCAGTAAAAAAAATGGGTGCGAATCTGAATCTGTTAATGATGAATTAGTCTGCAGCATTTTTTTTATGGATGCTTATGGTGTGAATCATTCCCCCCCCCTCAATTTTTCAGGTACTCGTTAGTCAACAAGCTACCGGTCCAGCTCTCACCTCTTCTTTCCCATTGGATCTCCTTAAATTGCACCCGCCCCCAACCCTGCTGACTGATGGCAATGGCAACCACTACCTGATTGCGGTGACCAGTCGCAGTGCCCCACATGGCAAAGGGGCTGGGCGAATCACGCTGCAGGTGGGAGGGTTCAGTGTTAGGTTTCGTGAGTCTGCTTTTTCAGAGACAAACTGGGTGTTTTAATTACTGCCCTCTTTTGCCCATTTGTTTGCCCATGTACTCCATTGGTACCTACTGCTAAGCGGGTACAGTCCACGCCCTGCAAAACCTCTAGCCAATCACCTCCTCGTATGGACATCAAGAACCAATCTGAAGAGACGGTGAAATCTAGCTCTGTTGACTGGCCAATCAGAAAGGTAGGGTTCAAAAACCTGACTCCGGCCAGTGTTACGAGCATTATAGGACAGCCATTAGGTGCGCCAGGAGCCGTGCCTGACGTTTCTGAAGCGAGGTCTCACTGAACTCCCACTGCTGTCCCTTTTAGGGAGGGAAGGCGGGGCTCCATGTTCAGGCCAGCAGCTCGCGGGGGCCCCTGGTGTCTCTGTCGGCCCCCCCGAAATTGCAGCCTTTCTTCCTCGGTGACGGCACGCCCCCCTCCGAAAAAGCAGGCCCATCCTCTCCTGCCCACAAGGTAATGCTCGACTGTCTGTCTGGCTTTCCCCGTCCATCCTTTCTCCATACCTGCTTTATCACTGTAGGACCGGGTGGTTAGCTGTGTTTCTTGTCCTGCCTAATATCCATGTCTTCCATGTTAAAATGTCTTTAATTGTTTATATGTATGTTTGTTTATGTTCTGTTTTACTTTCTCATTTCCACTCTGACCGACGAGAACATGCATCATGTATCTGAAAATACTTTGACATTGCAGCATTTCATATGTTTCTACAAAAAACTATCCAATTTGTTTCCATTGCTTTTATCCAGGGGACTGTCAGTTCAAATCAGAACACCCTGTTTGGCTCTCCCTCACCAGCCAACAAACAGAGCCCCCCCATAACACCGCGCGCTAAGGTACGTCCCCTGTCAGCCAGCCCATCGTCCCGCGCGCAGCCGCTCCGCTCCGCTCCTCTCCTCCCCGCCCCGTGCGCTGCCCCCTGCCGCTCCGCTCCTCTCCTCCCCGCCCCGTGCGCTGCCCCTGGCCGCTCCACTCCTCTCCTCCCCGCCCTATTTGGCCGGTCCTCTCCGCCCCGTGCGCGGCCGCTCCCTCACAGACACTCTGCCCTCTGCCTCAGGAGAACGGCTCTTGCAGCCAGCAGATGGACGACCTGCTGGACATCCTCATCAAGAGTGGAGGTACGGGAGTCCCACATGTTGTGATGCAGTTTGCAGTTCCCTTTTCACTCAGAACTCCCCTCTCACAGCACGCCTTATTATTCAAACCACCACAGGCAATTGTTTGGTTTCTGTATTTATTTTGTGTTTTTTAAACTGTTCTCTATTTCCCAGAAATCCCTGCGGGTTTTAAATCCGACTTCAGCCCGTCCCCCTCCCGCCCCCATGCCAGCCCCCCTCCTCTGTCCCCTCCCAGCTCCCCTGCACTACTCCCTCACGGTCCTGTGGTGGTCTCGCCACCGTCAGCCCCCATGGAGGGCCCGTGCCTGGAGAATGGCCGCCTGGAGGACTTCTTGGAGAGCACCACGGGAAAGCCCCTGCTGGGTGCGGAGCCAGATGGGCCGCTCACCCTGATTGACGACCTCCACAGCCAAATGCTGAGCACCTCCAGTATCCTGGACCACCCCTCTTCTCCAATGGACACCTGCGAGCTGAGCTTCAGCTCCCACGTCCCCGGGCTGGACTTCGGAGACCCCGCCCTGGACAACATGGACTGGCTTGACATTACCATGGGCGGGGGTGGCAGCGGGGGCAGTGGGGGCAGCAGTGTCCATGCACTCACCCCCCTCAACACCCACACCCCCCCCACTGTCTTTTCGACAGACTTTCTGGACAGTGCTGATCTGCAGCTCTACTGGGACTCCTGCTTGTAGCCTCTGTGGCTTCCCGCCTTCACACAGCCCTGTCCATACATAGGAGACCCACCCATGGTCACCATGCCCACGTGCTGGTGGCCACGCCTACTCCAGTATATCCATGCCAATGGTCTCCCCGGACACGTATGGCACATACCCCGGTATTTCCCAAACATTGTCCCTATAGCACTGAGACAGGATTGCAGTCCTGTTCCTGCCCTGTACTGTATCAGTACCCTGCCAGCACCATCCCGGCTGTCTTCAGCTGCCCAGCCTCCGAAAGTGGTCCTGGAAGCTCCCCCTCTACCTCCCATGAGTTTCTCTTGGGGTTGTCAAGGGAACCCTGTGGGTGGGTGGGGGGGGGCAACATGGATCTGGCCCAGTCCAAAACAATGCAGTGCCGACGTGCCCTGGTCCTCTACAGTTATATTGCTGAATGCTGTTTGTGGGTCCGATGGGGTCGGATTTAAATATGCCTAGATGTTCACACGTTTCCCACTGAGGCCAAGTGCATTCTGGAACCTTTCACACAGTTGGCCTTATTTCCTCTAGCGAGGAAATTCCGCCCAGCCATTGTCCTCTCTGGCCCATTTCCTTTGCTGTTCCACTCTGAAAGGCAAATTTTGGGGGCATCCATGAGAGCAAGCTTGGCCGTGAAGGGTAGCCGCCCCCCCCCCCCCCCCCCCCCCCTCCCTTCCTTCGCCGCCGCCGGGCCCCGGCGGGGGGGGGGGGGGGGTGATCGGCTGGGGGCGCGCCTACAGTGAAAAAAGTAGGAGGCGGGGGGGGGGGGGGGGGGGGGCGGGTGCCCCCCCCCCCCCCCCCCCCCCCCGCCATCCGGAGTGGTCTGCTCCCCACCAGAAGAGAGGGTGTATTCCAGCCCCACATGGGACGGTCTGCCAGGGAAATAACTGGGATGCTTTGGCAGGATTGTGTAGAATGCAAATCTGAGACAGATGTGCGGATTTTGTTCTCTGCAGCCGGCAGGCGACCGATGAAAGAACGAAGCGCCTTGGAACTTCTTGCCGAAACTCATTGTTGGGGCGGTTCGGGACCCGGCACGTCTGTGCCATGCCTGCAGATGGCGCTGTTGCCTAGGGGTCACATGGCCAGAGCCGTGGCAGACACCGTTTGGCCGTCTCCCGTGTCTGACTACATGCAGTTCACCCGCACGGCCACTAGGTGCCTCTGCAGAACCACCAAAGATGCGTGCTGGGGAGCCCCCGGGTGGAACGCAGACGGAACGAGTCCGTCCAGCGTCTCCGTCATATTTTTCAGTTATTTAGAGCGGAATTGCAACCAACAGCCATTAAACCAATTTAATGATCCTGAAGTCTACATCTGACAGTGTGAACAGAGTAAGAGGAGTGGGATCAGATCAGAGGGACGAGTGCAACCCCTCCCCATATGGCAGATTGCTGTTTATTCCTCTGAAGTTTACTGTACCGTTTGTCAGTGCGTGAGCCAGGCATCATTAGGAGGCTGACGGCGATGGAGCGGAGAGGCTCACGGTCATGCTGTAAACGCTCTCTCGGCGTCAGGGGGTAGATATTAGCACACATCACGTCTGTGCGTATTATGTAAAATGTTTCGGCGTCTCGGCCTGCGTACGGTGAGATGAACCTGGGAGGGACACGGAGCCGTTGGGTCGGCTTGTCAGACGAGGCCTGTAGCGAGGGGGAGGGGTAGCCCCAGGATTCCTGTTGGGGGCCCAGCTGGTTTGGCAGTTAAAAGGGGAACTCTGTTGCTCCTCCTGTCCCGCCCCTGAGTTTTGTGGTGTCCCGGGAAACCCACCCCCCTCAGCAGTGTTGCAGGATTCCCTTGACCTCGCAGTGCGGTTCGGTTGGTGGTGGGTCCGGCTTTCTTTGCTGTCTGAAAGCCCTCTTTGCGACGGGGCTGGGGGGGGGGTGTAGCTGCCACTTGGGCGTCCTCGCCTCTGGTTTCAAGTGTCGCTTAAGAAGCAGACCCCTAGTAGTTGGCAGGCACATAGGGGACAGGCCGTCGCCAGCAGCCGCGTACATTGTTCAGTGTTAATGGGAAAACAACCCAACAAGTTGTCCTACATGCTATCGCCAAGAGGGCCCCCCCTGACAGACTCCGGGGAGGAGGGGTGGCACGGGCTGAACGGCGGACCCCCTTCATGTTTGAGGCTGCGTGCAGGAACACCACAGAGGTTACTTATTGGGTTAGTGTCACGCATGAATATCACAGGAAGCTAATAGCCGGGTGATTAGAGTGAAATGGGGGACGCCCCAGGAGCTGCTCGATGAGTTACCCCAGATAACAGCGTTTGCCAGTGAATTTGAGGGAAGCGACAGGGAGTCTCTGATGGACGCTGCAGGGACGCAGACCTGTGCGGGTATATTAGTCTGAGCGTACGTCTCCAGATGGGTCCTGATGGGTTTCAATGGGTAGCTGCTAATATCAGCCAATGAGTTAGGAGGTGGGGCTTAGAAGGCGAGCAGCAGGGTGTCCAGCGACTGCCTGATTAAAAAGAGGCCCAACTCTTACCCAACTCTTTCCCATCGGGCATCACGTTGGCTACCTGTCCAGTCCTGAGGTTTGAAATTCTTTAGTCATGATGAACCAGCCATCATCTCTTCTGCCTCTTCCATCCTTCGGGGGGAGGGATGTCCAGGTTTAGCGGGAAGATGTTCTTCTCCCTGCCTCCCTGCCCGGAGGCACAGATATGGGCTTTGCATTCATTTCATGAAGCCTTATCTGCAAAACCATTTTCCCCGCCGTGGGAAATAGTTTAAGATGATTATGGAAAATAATGGCCGATGACTTAGACGTGCGACTGAGGCAATATGCCGTGGCTCTTAGACCGAAACGACACAGCTGCTGTCGATAAGTCTGCATGGAAGGAGAGAGAGTGCGATAGAGAAGGAAAATCGGGCTTTCCGACTTTTATTTAGCCTTAATTTTAATTTACATATGACATCCGTCGCCCGTGTGTCGCTTACACAATTTCTGAATGTCTAGATGCACATTGCGTCAGATCATTTTTAGTAGGAAAGTTTTGGTTTAAGAAGTTATGATGCGTTTAAACTGTTTCACTGTTTCTGTTGGTGTTGTTACCGGCTGCCCCTGCTGGGGGGGGACCCCTCTGGTCCAGCACGCTGTGGGAGAAGCTCCCTCAGATCCTCCCTGGCACTGGGACGGTTCACCAGGAAACCAATGCGGACCGCGGCTTTTGTCGGAGGCCGGAGGTTCTTGTGTAAATGGGGTTTTAATTTGCCGTCTGAGGCAATGGGAAGAATTACGGAATGCAGAGTGATGTGGCTGCCGCCCCCGAGATTACTGGTTTCAGGGTTGTGGGGAACGGCAGCCTGATTAATTGGAGCCGAGCTCGAGAGCGGCTGTTTGGCTGAAATGCCGCATGTCGATTTGTGCTTTTCATTCTTTAATTTGTATTTTTCTGTCCCCCACACATGCCACATGTTTGCCAAGCCGGGGGGGGGGGTTGGGGGCATCCTTCTCCTCCATTGTGCTGCTGTTCTCTCACCTTAGGTCGAGTTTACCATGCTCTAGCAATTGATGCCCAACACACCTCTGTAAATTAAATAGGAGGACAAGGATCCGTAGCTTGGGGCCATGCGCGTAACTTGAAGGTGGTGTTAATTGGGGGAGACGGGTCCTTATTTAGGGTTAGGGCTGAAATTAAAATTCCACAAGCCAATGGATCTTGAGGCACTTTTACGATAAAATATTTGTATTTCATTTAAGGGTCACATTGAAGGTGTTTAAATAGGTTTAATCCCTGCTACAAATTCTGGGCAGTTCTGGGTGACTTGAAGACCCAGGGCTCTGGAAAAGGCTGTAATGCTTGGAAGATTGAAAATGGAAGAGAAAGAGGGCGACCAGCTGCAGGAGAAGACTGAGAAGACCCTGTCAGGAGGCGGGGCGTTCTGCAGTCCTGGAGTTTCCATCGACTTGCTGGCACCTAGTAATAATAATGTTTTGCTGCACACGTTCTTCAAATTGGAGTTGCTCTCAAGAATGAAAACTACCATGGGGTGTCCGCACGTATCCAAAGGACATCGCATTGCATGGGCTGCCTCGGTTTCCAAAAAGGGTTCACCTGTGATGTCACCAGAGTGAATTCCTGTTGATGTCTAAGGAGAGCAGAGACTCATCAATATCTCCTGACCTCTGTGTCAGCTTTCGCAGTCTGACAAGGGCGTACGTGTTTTTAAAACGTCTAGTACTGTGATGTGCACATCAATGGATACAGTCGCCCTCTCCATGTCTGTCTGTTACGCACTCTAAATTAAATATGAACAATGGTGTATAAAATAATTAAACCTGGGCAGAATTCCCCTTTAACCGCTGAGGCTGGTCAGTTGTTGACCAGAGGCTGTGTACATACATTCCTGGCCCTGCGAGGTGGGGGGGGGGGGGGCGGGGTGAGGACAATGCCTTAGGGAACTAGTGGAAGCCGCTTTTCACATGTTGAAACCTTTCAAAATATTGCCAACTTTACTCAACCATAATGCACTGTTTCCTGAAGCAGTCACATTTTACCCATAATGCAGTGCAGTGTGCCTCTGTTAAGTGTGTGCATATTAGGATCTTGAGCCTTCAGCTTGGATACTTGGATGCTGGCATGGCTCGCATCCTTGGCAGTTGCCCAGCGACCGTTGTTGGAGGCTAACTGTTGTGTTTTCTAACTAGCAGGCAGTCTTCTGCAACACATGTTTCCCATGGAATCTTGCTTAGGAGGCTGGAGCGGCAGAAGTGGATTTCCCCGGGTATCGCCCCCTTGTGGTGGCTGACTGATATGACACATCCTCGGGCCTAAGGCTTAAAGGAGAGGTCTGTCAGAGGGAGATGCCTGTCTGGCCCTCTGCCTGTCCATGCAGATGTCTGCTGTGACTTGAAAGGTGTCTCCAAGAAACCGAGCGAATTCTGATGTTGCTAACATCTGGATTAGTAAGAAAAAACCTGCACTTGTCGGCCCTGGCAGATGCCGCTGTTTTGATGTTGGCTGCAGATGTGTTAGAATCGGTGTCAAAGCGGCAGACGGCGGCTCTTAACGTCGGCACCTTGGCCCTAAGCAGGAGCATCAGCAGAGCTGACAAGGTAAAGCGTCGCGTTCCTTTTTCCTAAGACTGCCCGAGGTGCATTTATTTATATCTCTAGGCCTGTTATAATGAAACCGTATCTAGTCACCTTTCAAAAAAAATAAAATGGGAACCTGCAACTTTTTTTTGCTGGTAGATCTTCAGACATTGAGGGCATTGAGGGCCGTCGGTGTTGGTTTCCAGCGCCGTGCCGGCATTTGATTGGCAGCTTTTGGCCGTCAGTCTGCCTGGCGCAGACCATGTGACCACGTTCTTCTCTTCCTGTGTTCCTCATGAAGGTGATCGCTGTCTAAAGGCTGCATCCATGTTGTTAAAAAGGGGGGAGGGCAGAACCAATAGCCGCTGATAGCGATAAAATAACAGTTCGAGTTTAGTACTGTATATGATGATTTGGTGAGGAAGTGCGTCCTGTCTGTGTAATGGCTAACCCCTTCACTCTCTTCTGGCTGTTTGGTGAGTTGGTTTGTTATTGCTGGAGCTTAATAGGTGAGGAAAAAAATCTGGTGTTGCTGTTGATTTTGCACCAATTTTAGAGGTTTGTCATCTGCGTTTTGGCTTTTAGACCCCGGTGGGTGGGAAGAGTCGGATAGTCACAGAGGAGCAGCCTGCTGTATCGCCGGAGAGGTGTTAATGTGGTGTCAGCTCTTCCTGTTAGGAACACACTCCCTCGGGCTGCCTCCTCTCAGCCAGAGTTCTGGGCCATGCAGGCAAACTGCAATATTAAGAAAAAAAATCACCTGTTAAAAAATGCAATGATAGCCTTCCTGTTTAGCTTTCACAGCATTTAACACGTGTTAAAGTTAATGAATGTGTTTGTCCTCCTAGTTTTAAGGTGATTGTTGATGGAATGAATATAAGGAGCAGGTGAGGTTGTGTGGGATTTAGGGTGGTGTGAAGGTTGGTGAGGTAAAGGTCAAATCTCCCCTGACCCCTTTCATCTGTCCCCGAGCCCGAGATCTGAGGCTCGTCGCTGCTTCCTGCTCGTCACGCAGGCCGTCACATTTCCTCACATGGCTCCCTCCTTTCCTGCATGTTGCCTTTCCCAAATGACCTGGAGGTGATGGAGGCACCCTCAAAGTGTGTTTTATCACGATGATGTTCTGGGAGAGTCTGGTGGCTTGAAAGCTATGTTAGATCCCAACTCCATTAATCAACACTCTGTGTTTTCACCTCCGTATTTTGATGTGCTTAGATCCCTCATTGTGAAATCTGGGTACCCGTTAATTAATTGAGGTACCAATTCCCTTAGTCAGTATTTAAAATAGAACATTGGCAATTTTGCCCCCCCATTTCGAATTGCCTTTCTGATGAGTGTAATGAGATCGATAGTAGATTCAGCTGAAGATAATTACCTTTTCTGTGAGTTTTCTGCTTTATACAGGGTTTTCTTAATTGTGTGTAACCAGAAGGGTTATTTCAGAGATTTTAAGAACTGTGAAGGTGTCTCCATGCGTTAATAGTGCCTTTCAGAGGTCTTTAATAGTGGCGGTCATTAAGGCTTGACGTGCTCACACTGCTTCCTTTTAGCAGAGCGAGGAATGTAGCCTTCTTGACGCAGCGATGAAGTTTCCGGGCGATCTTCGCGACTCCGTCATCTTGGCAGTTCTGCTTTAATTAGCCCGCCGCGGACATCCATGGTGGCCCCCGCTGTTTTTAATTACCGTTTCGCCTCTGCTCCGCTTCATCCTCCGCTGCCCCCCGATGCATCATTGTCACTTCGTATGCGTGTGACCTCTTGGCGGTCGGCGAAGGAGAGGACGATCCCTGGTGTGGTCATTTCATCCATTTTATTTTCCTGACGCGGCTTCACGCGGTTCCGCGAGCGGGCGGGGACGTCCAGCTTCCCCCGCCTGACTTCCTTCCCTGAGCTTTTCGGACGTTGACGCTTCGGATGGTATTATAGACCCGGGTCCTGTCGCGTTGATAGTCGGCGGTAAAGTTCTTTGTTTAATGATGTCATTAGCTCAGCAGGCCCCAGAGTTCCATCCTTATACTTGGTTCAGTCCAAGGACAGTTTGGAGGCACAATAGAAGCCCAGCAGCTGCCTTTCCTCTAAACCGTGCCCTGTGCCGTCTCCTTGTCTAATGGCATCCAAATCTGACAAAAAAGGCATCTTGCTTCTGGAGAAACTGTTGAACATCAGACATCCTCCAAAAATTGCATAGAGGCAGTTCACCCCAAAAATTAAAAAGATATGTGTCAGAGTGGTGTTCGTGCTGTCTATCCATCTAGGTTGTTCTGCTTGGAGTTGCCTAGTCTAGTCGCCTGTAGTCATGTCGGGCTTCTTTCGAGTATAATGGGACTGAATGGCATCCTTTCTGTGGGTGAGCTGCACCTTTCATGCTTAATGAAAAGCCGGTTTCCGCAGCTGAGGCCGACTCGTTAGCGGCGGGTCCAGCATGTGAGTGACAGGGAGTCAGTACAGCCAGTGCCACCATGGTGATTAATGTGAAACGTCATTGGAATTCAGACAAAAGCTTAATCCCTTGGACCCTGAGGCATCTCAGAAGGGGTTGATCTCGCGGGGGTGTATTTCTCCAAGCGTCTCAGTTGAATCTGGTTAGACTTGGAGCAGCTTGTTACGTGTTGCTTAACAACGGTCTGATCTGCGATGTTTCCAGATGTTTAAATGTAAGATCTGGCCCACATGAGACAATATAACTAAATGCCATCCTGGGTTCTTAAGCCCCATGCACCCCCCCCGCTTTTTAACCATCTGTATGATGATGATGGCCATCCTGGCATACGCGAGGAGGTGCCAACTGGGCCTGCTTGTTCGTTAATCAGTTTAGGGTTCTGCCCTGCTGGAAAAAGTGCTCCTGACAACCAAGGTTATTGATTGAAAGCAGCGGCAATGGTTGGAGGTTTGGCTTCTTGTTCTCAACCTTGAGTTCAAAGCTCAAGTTCAAACTGGAAGCCAACTGCTATTGAACATGGTGAAAGTATTTTAATAGGTCTTCTTCTGTGTATTGTTAAACATAAGAACAATAATAACAATAACCTATATATATATACATACACATATAGGTTAATGTATATCGTATACACAAGCTTCTAAACCATGAACTGTAAATGGGCATCAGTAGTGATGATGGATTTAAATGGGATGGAAAGCTTTGAAACTTTGTCGGAAAAGAGGAGCAGGGGGGCCTCCGTCTCCCCCCCCCGTGCACGCGTCTCCCGGTGAGTGTGTGTGTGTACACGCCCTCAGAGCGCCGGTAGTTCGTAAAACAAACGGCGCCGCGCGAAAGTGACACACCACATTAATCTGGAACTGCGCCGATCCCCCGCTAATGAAGTCTTTGAAGGATTCCTTTAATTAGATGGGGGATCGCAGTCAGTGTCTCTCAGTCAGAGTCTGGGAGGAGGGGGGGGGCGGGACGTGTGTGGCCTTCTTTTAACTTTGGAAGGAATTGTTTAGTGGAAGGAGAAGCATCATTCACCGGATTCACCAAATCCGGTAACAACCAGCGAGACGAGGAGAGAGTATTGACTTTTCTCCATGATATATTTTCCTTTTGCCATGGCAGCTCTGGGGAAATACTTCTAATACTCCATAGAAATAAGGCAGGTGTCCTGTGGCTTATCCCGGCGAAGTGTCCCTGGTGAGCCAGCCGCACACGTCGCTGGGGTGGGAGAGACCCCCCAGCCCCTGCCCGGCTGTAATCCCGTCTCTGTGTGGGACAGGGGCACCCCCTCCTCCAGCCCGGCTTCTGCCCCATCTGGATCCCTACCCTTGCCGCGCTCCTTTCCTGCCCCCCCGTGACCCCTCCAATGCCCCTTCTCCTGCCCTCAGGTTGTGTTTATATTCACTGAGTTGTAGGGGTTTTGGAAACTTACTTTCAGCAATCAAAGCAGCCTGAAAAGGATTATTTTGTTTACTTCAGGTATTTTCTATTTACCTCCTGGTCAGGGCATACCCCCACCTCGCACCCTGTGCCGCTCCTCACAGGCTTCAGGCCTGTCTGTGACCCTGATTGGGGAAAGTGTTTTGGAGATGGGTGGATGGATACATCCTGTTTATTTATGTATGTTTGCCAATGTTATACAGCAGCAAGGGTGTCTGGGAGGGGGGTGGGTTCAGGGGCCAGTCTGTCCTTGCTTGGCTTGGGCTACAAAGTGTTTCAGACTTTGGGTAGTATCATGTAGAACTGCGAATCTCGCTCCTTGAAGGAGCCTTTTCTGATGACTCATTTCATCGTCATGATTAATGGACAAACAGAAACATATAAAAATTGCCCCGTGGGGAGCTTTGCCAGGGGCTGCGGACCTGGCCCATTCGTGCCGCACGGCCTGGATACCGTACCTGGGGCAGATTTATAGGCTGTGAATTCCAGAAACGTGTCAGGGAAGCAGCCAGCGGCCCAGCACTTGCTTATCTGGGGCTCGGGTACGTGATTTAGGATATTTGCCCTCTGGAATTCATTAAGGAGCACTCTTGTGTGTTTCGCGAGGCCTTGCTGATAGCCTGTATTGGGGTGGGGTGGGGAACTTCACCGTGTCCCTTAAGATGATCGCCTACGCTCCAGCCATCTTGTTTCCTGTCAAGGCAGGCCTCCTAATTCTTGCCTCACTTACCATGAGAGATGTGTATTAATAACACACTGATCCCAGAGCGTGTGAGTTGCCAACACCTCGCAGCAGCTTGACGGTCTATCCAGAGCCTCGAGAGGACGGCCACATGCCGGCTATGGTGGTGGTTAGCGATTCAAGGCACGTTGTACCCTGGGGCTGTGTGTGTGTAAGGAAATCCAAGATGGCCACCACTCATTAGCCTTGACTGGGCACCTCAGAGACATCACAGTGACCTCACCAGTGTTCTTTGTGGCCTTCGAAGGGTGTAAATAATCTGCAAATTATTCCTCCTCTTTCATGTTCATGTTCCGAATTAAGAAAATTAAAAGGGATAAGTAACTAAGTTTATTAAGTGCCTTTCACAGACAAGTCACAAAGTGCCGAACAGAACTGAAATGCAGAAAAACATAAAACGAAAAACCAAACGACAATGTACAGATCCACGAGTGAAAGTAGACAACTGTGTATGACAAAACACGAGAAGAACGGTGAGTTTTAAGGTGCCCTTCACCAGAACCTACAATGACGGATGAAGATCATTCCACAATCTTGGGGCAACAACTCGAATGGCCAAATCAAAATGGCCGAATAAAACACGTATGGGGCCCTGAATACTTATTTACCTTTTCCTCCTGCCTGTCAGTTTGGAGTTCAGTTTAGGGTTACAGCGTGGTAATATTCTTGGTGTAATCATCCTCGTATACGGACCACAGAGCCTCAGCTCCCGCGTATTATGTACGTCTTTGACATCCAGCGTTTGTGTACAGGAAATGGCGCCTTTCAGGAGAAGGTGGCGGCGGCGCATTCGGCGCTATTCAGCCGCGCTGTCATGTTTTATCGCGAGTCGCGTGTTTGTTTGCACAAAGCGCGCTTGCTCTTTGGCAGGCGGACAAATGGCGAATGGGGCGCGGGAGGTGAGCACATTGTTATCATTTTAGCAGATGCTATTATCCGCCATGTCAAAGGACGATGAATAAATGATGAGTTCTGAATTATTTCTCTAATTTATTGTTGCTCGGTTGTGTAAAACGCAAATGCAATAGACGTACAGCAAGCGATGCATGTCCTTTCTGTTAGGCTCTGTGTTCTGTTCCAGTGGTTTTAAGCACGGTATTAGTGGGCAACTTGGGAGCGTGGGAGGTGCGGTACATTTACAGTACAAAAAGTGTTCCTTCCATCCATCCACTGATTTTCCAGTCCAGTACGGGATTCTGGAGCCTACCCCAGGAAGCACTGGGCACAAAGTAGTGGTTGCCCTAGATATGCAACCAAAGAAGTGTTAATGAGTATATGCCGAATGCTATGCTAATCGGGAAATCTGACACACAGGACACACAGAGAGAAAGAGAAAGGAGAGAAGGAAGGGAGGGAGGGAGAAAGAGAGAGAGAGAGAATCAGAATCAGAATCAGGTTGATTGGTTTATTGGCCGTGTGTGTGTGTGTGTGTGTGTGTGTGTGTGTGTGTGGCACACACAAGGAATTTGTTTCCTGCAGTTGGTGTCTCCTCGGTACATTGCAATACAGAGAACAGAACAGAAAGAGAGAGAGAGAGAAAGAGGGAAGGAAAGAATGAAAGAAAGAAAGAGGGAAGGAAAGAGAACGAAAAAGAAAGGGAAGGAAAGAGAAATAATTGAAAGAAAGGGAAAGAAAGAAAGGGAAGGAAAGAAAGTGAAAGAGAGAGAGAGAGAATGCCAGGAGGAGAGGAACCCAAAACTCCAAAGTAGGGAAAACTCCCTCTGGGGGTCCAAGGCTGCCTGGCTGCCCAAGGAGGGGAAAGGGAAACTGTGCCGTGGTTTGGCAGCGCGGACCCCAGCTGTGGATGATTGTGTTGTCACTGGGCAGGATTAAAACAAACCTGTAATGAGCAGGCTGGAATGAGGTCACCCTCCCCTCCGCTGACAGGTGCTCTAGTCCTCGTACCCTCCGGGCTGGCCTTTCCGTCTTTGTTCCCGCTCTTCTGCGAGCAGCGGGCAAACCGGGGCGGACGGCCGCTCGATGCGCTGAGAAGCTGACAGATGCAGCGAGGAGACAAGCGGTCCACACAGCGGTACCCGGCGCGTCAAGGGTCTGATCATGGGCGTGGCTGTTAGCCAAGTCAACGTCAGCTCGGGGCATTATGACGGATGACTGGGTCACAGGTTCACCACCTAGAAAACATCGTTGGCAAGAGTCTCCCAAGACCCCCACGCGTTTCCGTTTGAGGGGGTGCTGTCCTGATTTTCAGCGTCCCCCGTATTTCACATCCACCGTTGACTCGGTCACCGCGGGACAATGCTCATGGTGGTGTGAGAGTCTCTTCAGTCCTGTGGGGTAGGCAGTAAATGTTTTATTAAGCAATGGTGGCTTCCTTGTGGTAATGGGAACCAGCACCTAAACATGAAGGTAAACATGGGAGATGATGGTCCAGGAAGTAATTGATGCCAAATGCAGTGACAATAAGGAGTGTAGACGGGCTCTTTGCTGTCAAGACTTTGGTCCTGGTTTATGGGGCCAAAACAAAATGGAATAAAGGACCGATTGAATAAATCAGCATATGACCCAGGTCACATGACCTTCTCTCCCATCTTTTAGCCTGGTTTCTGTTTTAAGCACCCAATGACAAGCAGCTGGTCCACAGTCGTCCTCAAAGCCATGAATGAGAAGGTCCCCCTATGATTTTGCTATAAAAAGTGTTTCATGTTAGCATTCACCTTCACAAAAAACATGATATGCGTGTTAGCATCTAACGTTGTGGGTTTTTTTTTGTCGTTTATAGGAGGAAACCCTTGCTTTGAGGAAGGAGGGGATCGGAGTAGTCCTGGACTCTGAATTGCCTCACTTAATTGGCATTGATGATGACCTTCTCAGTACCGGGATCATTCTGTATCACCTGAAGGTGGGCAGGAGACCGGCTGTTTGTTTTCCCTTTTTTAAGGAATGTTTTATTTTTATGAACGTGAAAATGATAACAGCGGTTTTGGTGGTTTTCTCTAACTGTGTGTCAGGTCTGGACCTTTTACCTACTTTTTATGTTTCTCCCTTTAGGAAGGAAGGACCTACGTTGGCCGTGAAGATGCAACAACTGAGCAGGACATTGGTGAGGGCAAGATATATACTGATTCCCCCCCCCCCAAAAATCCCATCTGCAATTTTACTAGAACATACTGCTAAGTCCTGCCCTAAGCTCTCTCTCTCCGCTGTGATGTTTCCATGTCCAGTCGTCATAGGATGCTCGGCTACTTCATTCACTTGTGCTGTGTTTTCTTCCTGCTAGTTCTCCATGGCCTGGACCTGGAGAGTGAACACTGCGTCTTCGAGAACCTCAATGGGACCGTGACCCTGCTCCCGCTGGACGGAGCCCAGTGTTCCGTCAATGGGGTACAGGTTGTGGAACCCTGCCAGCTTAACCAAGGTAATCACAGCTGTCCCACCTCCCTACCCCCTACCGTGCACCTGTGCAGCCCTCCCACCATGTATATTGCAGGTCTTCCAGCCTTTGGGCCCCACACATCTGGGCTTTAACCATGTGCCGATCTGCTGGGAGTGCCCTAATGAGATCCAGTGCCGAAAAAGCTTAACACATAAAATCAAACAAGGACTTGCAATCAAATGAGAGGAACTTTGGCCAATTTGTGTGTCTGGCTTTTGAATCCCCATCTTTTTTTGACTTAACATTGGACCACGCAGAAGAAAATGGTCTTTTCCACGCTGTTGTGTGTGCCTGTTGATAAATCGCATTAACGGATTTCCCCTCACGCCCGCGCACACACACGGTTCCCCCGAGACGCTCCCTGCATACGGACTTTCGGGATCGGAGCGGTCTGGAGTATCCTCGAATCCGTCCCTGCTAGTCGAACCTCCGCCGGGGCGGGGGGAGGGCGAGGAGAAGCGGCTAATTGTCAGATAGAGCCGATAGCGGCCCGGAGTTCAGGCGGGAAGAGGATTAACCTTTTATACGAGGAGGGAGGAAGAGCCAAAACTTTGGATATCCCGGAAGAATAGCGTCGCGTCTGCTGGCCGCATAATCTATTCTCAGCAGGCCCCCATGAGATAAAGAGCGCGAGGGGTGTGTATCAGAAAAGCAAGCCATGCCAGATTCCTTTATAACAATTTCAATTTAGCCAATATCCCATTTAGACGGCGCGGCACCGCCGCCGTGCCCAGCAGCTATTTCTCACCCTGGCTGCGGAAATCCATCACGGCCCCTGCTCGGCCTGCTTTGTCACTCCCGCGAAGTCATTAACGGCACCGCGATTGAAGTAATATGTGCCGCTCAGTGCATGGCAGGGGAAGTGGGTGCTGAAAGGGATTCTGGGTACTGGTCGGTCCCGCTTTTTCATTTTTTTTTTATGTTTTGCGGTCAGCTAGTTTGTTCGATTCGCAGTGACACAGTACTTTGTTTCGGTTTCTGTTAAAATAATCAGTCAGTGAAATGGTATTTAATAGAGCTTATGCATTTAACTAGCTACACCTGTGCTTTGAGGTCCGAAGGGCTTTCGATGGATTTTAAAATGGTTATATATTCAGGCTAGCTGAAAGTATTTCGCCACCGAATGGAGTTTCATGGCAGGTGCGAGATGGGCCGTGTGTCCCGATGCCGTACATCTGTAATTGGCTCGTCGGATTTGTCCTGACAGGTGCTGTCATATTACTGGGACGGACCAACATGTTCCGGTTTAATCACCCCACGGAAGCCGCTGAGCTCCGGGAGAAGAGGAAGGTAAGGCCGTGACTGCTGGGTCTACACCCCGATCTGGCTTCCTGGCTTCTGTTCACTGAGGGGAGGCCCCCCCTGCACAGCCATCTGCGGAGAAGGGACCCCGAAGGAGGTGCCGGGCACGACGTTCTGATGACGTCCTCCTCTCAGAGGAAATACTTCTGATTTGATGGGATTGATTTGTAAAATTTATTTATTTTTTTTTATTATTTTTGGAATATTTTTCCTCACATGAGAGCCAGGAAGCTGTCAGACCTCAGAGCTTTGTTTTATGAGCCGGTAGCCAGATGCTGTTGCTTTTGCAGGTAATTAGACATCTGCAGGTGGTCCCTACATATTTAGGAGGCTTCCTCGCCGCCTGCTCACTTGTCACCTTCAGACCGGCCTTTTGCTTGATCGCCGCGTGACTCGGCAATTTGTATTTCTGATGAAATGCGGAGTGATTCATCTTGAAAGTTTTTCATTTCCTATTTGATCCTGAGGAGCTTATAGTCTTATTAGCAGGGAAGTCTGTGGAATCAACACTGTATGAAAACTAGCAAAACACTTTCGAGATCATTTTTCTAAAATGGTATTAATGTTACTTAGGTTCTATTTCTGCACACACAACACACATGTAAGTATATGTGTATTTACAATATGTATAAATTAGTTAATCTTATCTTACTTTATCTTTATAGCTTTATAGAGTGCCATATTTATAAAAACAAAGGCTGAAATGATAATCATAATTTGATGTGTGTGTGTATGTATGTATATACATATATATATATATAATATATATTTTTATTATGATTATCAAACATATATTGCGAAATGTCAGACAGAGCAGTGGTGACTCTCTCGTTCGCGCTGAAGCCATTGGAATTCCGCACTTTTCCAGTGTTGGCCTTCTGTGTTTCCCACCCTCACGGCAGGTTTAAATCCCCCGTGAGAAATGCAGTTATCTGTATTAAGTGTGTCTTTGGAAGGCCACGATACTTTCTCTTCATTTTCTGAACGTGTGACTGGGCTCGGCTTTGAAGCTCGGCCTCATTTCTCTGCCGGCTGTCTGCTAAAAGGTCACGCGAATGTCTTCGTTCTGCGTCCGCGTTCGTGCCGATTGCAACCGCCCCCCAATGTGTGAGAATTTCCCGAGTCGGGCTTCTGGCATCTTGTAGGAGGCAATGAAATTTGATTTGCGGGCCCTCGCCGTAGCCGACGGCTCCATTCTCGCGCGTGAAGCCCCTGTCTTGCTTGGTCTTTCAGAGCGGGCTCCTGTCCACTCTCAGCCTGTCCATGACAGACCTCTCCAAGTCCTGCGACAACCTATCAGCGGTCATGCTTTACAACCCGGGGTAAGTGAGGCGGGGAACCTCGTGCTCCCGCATGCATGGTGCCGCCTTTTCCGAAGCCGCTGCCCGCTCTGCGCTTGCTGTGCCTCTGGCTGCACCCCCTGGCCACCCAGCCCCGCCCCTGGCTTTCCAAGCTCCTCCCCACCCCCGCCCCTGGCTTTCCAAGCTCCTCCCCACCCCTGCCCCTGGCTGCCCAAGGCCTTCCCCCTTTCCCCAATTGCAAACCCTGACGTTGGTCTCTCAGCACTTCTTCCTCTTTAATCTTCCGGACATCATTGACACTGTGGAAAAATGTGTTTAAATGCATACCTGGCCAGGTTAAGATGCAGTGAGGTGACATTTGTACTCGTACATAATAATAAAAGCTTTCTTTAGTATGGCTGTGTGTGTGTGTGTGTGTGTGTGCTTGAGAGGAATAAGCTGAGGCAAGTGAGCCTGTCACGTTGAGTTTATCAAGGCTGAATTCATGTGCTTTAGGTAATTCTGATTCCTGCCACTACTCGCACAAGGGTTCACACGTCTAGGGACAGGAATAGATTGGAAGTCTTAATTCAAACCACCGGCGAGCATCCAATCGAACAGCCTTCTCTGCTGAAAGCCTCCTTTACGTACACTGGGCTTGATTTAAGGCCGCAGCTGGCAGACAACCTTCAGAGTGACTCGTGGTCACACGTATCCGTCAACCTGCGGTCGACCTCGGCAGGCATTTTCGAGAGGCGCAGGGACGGGAATAAACATTGATGGGGTGATATGGAGACGCGTGGGGCAAGAGGCGCTAGGTAGAAACCCCGATTAAAATAAGAACCTCCCCAGCAGAGATCTGTGGCTGAATGTCACACTGTCGTGTTTACTGCTTTGACCTGGACCATAGGTGTGTCTGATCATGCAGCGTGAGATTCAAACCATAAACGTTGCTTTGTCTTGCTCTGATTTGGACCATTTTTATGAAGCATCCGATTGGTTGTCAGTGGTTTGCTGTCCAGTTCTCATTGGCTTTCCATCTCCTGAATCACTTTTGTACAATTCCTTTTGGATCAGGTGTTTTATTTGTGACTTTTTTTTTAAACTTTTTTTTACTTTACTTTTGTCATATTATTGTTTGTCATTTTTTACATGAATTTCTAACTGTTCAGGCAGCTTGTTGGCAGCTGCTACTGGTAAACAGATTATTAATAAACAATAAAACCAATTATAATAATTAGTCCCGGGCAGCACTTCCTCCAGGGTCCACAAGGCTACTGCACAGCACATTCTATTAGTGCTTTAATTTCGAGCCGAAAGTCCCAAAAGTAATAATGAGGGAAACGGAGCATGCCGGTTTACTAGGCGAGCGTGTAAACAGCGCACATCTCCTTTTTTCACGGAGCCTTTGAGAGCCGCACGAATTGGCCAGTTGGGCCCGTCGAGGGTATTAAGTTGACCTCGTGTTAATTCTGTGTCATAGTGCCGGGGGGTCACATCCCCGACTGGAAGTTTCTGCCTTCTGTTTGTAGTCCTTCATCCAGGCCAGTGTGAGCAGCATAGTGGCAGCGAGGGACTCCCCAAACAAGGCGTGTTCACACGGTACTGTCCATCTCATTCCCTCCCCAAACAAGGCGTGTTCACACGGCACTGTCCATCTCATTCCCTCCCCAAACAAGGCGTGTTCACACGGCACTGTCCATCTCATTCCCTCCCCAAACAAGGCGTGTTCACACGGCACTGTCCATCTCATTCCCTCCCCAAACAAGGC
>JAODKM010000058.1:6567826-6581073 GCA_026780845.1 Petrocephalus sullivani | reverse complement strand
CCCCCCCACGAACAGGGTCCCCCCCCCCTGGTTTAACGGTTAACCCCACGGGTCCAATTTTTTCCCGGTGCCCTTTTTAAAATTGGGGGGGGGGGGGGGGGGGTGGATTAAGGGCCCAGTGGCCATGTGATTATCCTGCCGATGACAGGATTCAAACCAGCAACCTGCGAAGTGGAACCCATTGAGCCGCACAGCCCCCCCCTGCAGGATTTCGGGCCCCTTGTAGGCCTGCTGGGGTGTGACAGATGGGAGAGGCTGCTCACTGGCGCCGGAGACCCCAAAGTTCTTTTCGGCTGCGAGCGCCAGTTTCCGCGTGCTCCACTTTTCCAGCCGTCCGGGCAGCAGAGCAGCTGCAGCCTGAAGTTGGAGAGAGAGCGAGTAAGAGTAAGAGAGCGAGTAAGAGAGCGAGTAAGAGAGCGAGTAAGAGTAAGAGAGCGAGTAAGAGTAAGAGAGCGAGTAAGAGTAAGAGAGTGAGTAAGAGTAAGAGGAGGGAGTGCAGCGGCTGCCCTTTCATGTGGAATCACCCCGGAATGATGATGGTGTCGACGTGCTGAATGTTGATGCCCTTTTCCCCCAGGTGCCGTAACACACGCTGCGTCTGAACCAAACACAAAGTGAATGGGAGATATCATCAGTTTTCATTTTTTTCCCCCTTCTATGCATAATGCACATCTGTGCGAGCCGTTCATGAATTTCATAAAACCTCGAGGCGCTGTGCTTTGGGAGTGTATGCCTTTGGCTTCCTATCACACTGCTCACTAGGGGGCAGAGTTCCTTTCACCCCACAGACATCCCCCCCCTCCGGCTGACCTTTCGTGCCCCGTCTGCTGGGTCACACGACAGGCTGTGATGGGTGCTGCGTCTTCTGCGGGAAAATCTCTCCTGCCAAAATCCAGGCCACTGATAAGAGGAGAAAGTGTCCGATACTTTTTATCATGGTGCTCTCTAACCCAAGAGGCTGAGTTCCTCTTCTCTCCTCGGAATCCTTATCAAGTTGCAACTGAATGAATTCAACACATGTATTGTGTCAGTGGATATATATTTAGAAGTGAAACGCTTCCTTTTGGAATGGACCAATCCCCCCCCAAAAAAGTACAACACCATGTGTCAAATTCTGTCATATTTTGCCACTTCTTTTATATGGGAATGTCCCGGGTTTTGCCCAGGCTGGATTAGATCAGCGTGAATGTTTGGTCATCATCTTAGAATCCTCATGCCAGATTGTTCAGATTAGGCCAATCGGATACGTCACAGTCAGCAGCTGCTCATTTTCCATTGGCCAGAGGGATCGCCAACAGACGAGCATCCCCATGTTCTACTTGGCTACAGAGTGAAGCAGAGCGGTAAAAATGGTGTCCAAATGGCACGCAGAGGGCTTCTCCATACCAACCCCCTGGGTTTCCATGGTGGCCCGTGACGGCCAAGTTAGGAACCGGCGAGATCTACCTGACGAATGGTATCTAAGCCTTTAATGGCCCATCAGAGCCATGCGCTAATCTTTGGGGTAGGAGTTATCCCAGCCACCAAGAAGGGCGTTCCTTTCCCCCAGGCTTCCGTTCTGGAGACAGTTATGCTAATCCAAGGTGATAGGCTTCCTCGCGCTGTTTATTGTACCTCTGCTCCGTCCCCCGGGAGTTCTCCTCCAATTATTCGGGCTGCTTTTCTCCTCCAGGGTATTTTGAGCGGCTCTTTCTTTCCGCCCTCCCTGGATACGCGGGTCCTTGGTTGGAGCCGCGCGGTTAGTGCTGAGCCCCGGTTACCACTGTGCGCCCGCCGTACCACTCAATCAGCTCGTCCCACTTTTCCGTAATGTATGTATGTTTCCCGACTGACAGTCTGTTAAGAAATGTGTCAGTGATTGGCGGTAGGAACCAATGGAAGAATATGTCAGGTAATGCTGGAGCCAGAGCGCCAGTCTCATCCTGCGCTGACTGGTGCCCCCCACAGGTGGAACGTGGCGGTGCACCATCAGTCTGGAATAACAGAGCTGAATATAGCTGCAGCCTATTTAACCCCCCGCCCCCCCCAACCCCTTTCTACTTTATACTTACTGTTGCCTTTCATACCCTTCCTTTCTCCCACTAATTATCCAGTTATGAGGTCCACCCCGCCAGCCCTGTCCGATGGCCCCTCCATCTTTAACAGGGATGTTTATGATGCTCTCTCCGGTCCTCCCTGCAGCTAAGCTCCCTGGAGTTCCCGCCAAAGAAGCTGTTCGGGAACCGGGATGAAAGAGTGGTCGCCGAGCGGAGGAGTCACCTGGAGGTACGTCCCGGAAGCTCACTTTTGCTGGAGGCGGGGCTGACCGCACTGCGTACTGCCTCCTGTCTGGCGCGCTGTCAAGTCATGGCTCCGCCCATCGGTCCTGTCAGATACGTTCTTCTAATCCTCTGTTATGTCTTAACCTTGCGCTGAGCATCCTCACCGCTCCTGCCATAGCGTTTACAGCCGCTATTCGCCAACTTTACTTACTTGTTTGTTTGCCCCTTCGTTTGCACGTTTGCCCCTTCGTTTACACGGTTGCCCCTTCGTTTGCACGTTTGCCCCTTCGTTTGCACGGTTGCCCCTTCGTTTGCACGTTTGCCTGCTTCCTCACACGCGGTCAGCTTCGTTCAGCGCCCTCAGTTGTCACCCATCTTCAGAGATTTGGATCGATGTCCGCAAGGTGGGGGGGGGGGGATGGGGTGAGGCACTGGAACATGTGAAACTTAGCAGGCCAAAGGACTCTTCAGGGAAGGGAGCATCCCCGGGAGGCCGGGGAACCGGCTCATGTCGCCGCCATTAGTAAATCGTACCCTCCAGCTTCCAGACCTCAGATTTCTAAATCAGTTTCTAACATCCAGCAGATAGAGGTCCTCATCTTCTGGGAAGCGATGGGTGACACTCCCTCAGAAGACGCCAAATTCTCCCCGAGGTTCTCCACCACTGATGGGCTCACACCCTGTACAGAAGCGAGAAAATGGGGGTGGCGGGTCAGGAGAAGCAGGACTCGGCAGCGGGGGGGAACTCTAGCTCAGCCCATCTCTTTGGCTCTTTGAGATGAAAGTCAGTGCAGTAGGGAATTGTGCGTCTCCATCCCCTCTTAGACCCTGACCACATTCGCTATTCGCCAGTGGATACGTCGGCTAAGAGTGTGCGGCGGGTCATCGGTTGATTAAAAATTTTCCAGTTTCGGTTTCCTTAATCGAGAAGGCCGTCGCCCCCGCCGAAATCAGCCGCCTGGTTTTGTGACGGTAATTAAAATGTCTAAATGGCTCATGGGAACGCATTTCAGACTGAAGAATCAGTGTTTTAATTAATTCATATGTGTAGTTTGAAATAAAATACTTCCATTTTTTTCTTTTTGAGGGAAACGAAGGCGACAGAAACGTTCCTCGTGAAATCTCGTACTCACACAGTACGTAGAGTATTGTACGCACATACTGGAGAAACCGCGGTTGCCTTCTCGCATATTACCTTACCCGGTTGTTTACTGATGACATGACCCCAGAGAAAGTAAAAACTATCAACAGAATGGGTATTATTTTCCATTTATATTCTTTAAATGTGCACAGAGACAGCACTTCCTGCGCCGCCCTGTCATAAATGCTAGTGTTCTTCGCCTCAGGCCGTAGCCGCTGTGGCCTTGTGGGTTAGCGTAGCGTCCATTGCTCACACCCCTCGGATTTTCATGGAATGTAGGGCGTCTCCCGGAGACGGCTCTCCTGCTGTCTCACCCTTACTGACGGAGAAGCGACCCCATGATGTGAGAAGGATAGAGCTGTGGGCTGGATCCCCGTCACAGCAGAGCCTCTCCCCCAGCCTCGACGCCCCCACACCCCCATCCTCCTCCCTCTCCTGCCATTCTCCGGTGATCTATCATCCGTCTGGCTTCAGCCCCCGCCCCCGCCAGAGGGATGGCGCGTCCCGTTTGGGGAAATCGGGTAGGGCAGCTTGTTGGGGAGATGGAGACGAGCGGGTTGGTGTCGAGCCTCGCCCGCCCAGTTTTGCGCTCCCTCTTCCCCTGACTACGGGATGGTGGGGGACTGGGGGGGGGTGCGAATCGGCGTTCATCATTCACAGCCAAGACGACGTGCCGCGTGGCGGCTGGTGGAAAGATTTAATTGGTTTCGCTCTCTTTCAGTTCCCCTCGCCCATGCACACCTCCCCGTCCGTCATCCTGCGGAGGCCCGTCCGAGAGCCTGGGGAGACAGATTAGAGGAGTGTGCCATGTACCGCTGGCAGCCCCTGGAGTGACGTACGGATAGGAGCTGCCATCGGGAGAGGGGGGCTCGATGGGAATTCAGGGTGCCGACGCGCATTTCAATATCAGCTAATAGTACGGGACAGCCGCAGATATTAGGACAAATGGTATCGCGGCAGGTGGAGGCAGACGGATGATGGATGTTTATGGCGGACGAGAGAAGACATAAACAGCGCCGCGGAACCTCAGGCAGCCGGGCGTTTGGCGGGAAACGGGAGCCGACGGACAGCTGGGCGCGCTGCAGACATCGCCGGCTTCCTATCACGCTTTCGGTTAATCAAAGCCTAGGAAATTATCTTTTAATTTGAATTGCGAATGCTCAGATATGCAAATGCTTCTGTGTTTATTTCCTTCTCTTACGGTTGAGAAGCACACTAAGCCTTATAAGCGGGAGTGTTTTAAAATCATGGTTTGCAGATTCAAAAAAAATGAAAGAAAAACAAAACACGATTGAAATAGGAATAATGACGGCATAATACTTGTTTGAAAACCAGTATCAGTGGAATGCTAATTCTTTGGAAATGAAACAGTAGATTGATACGGGGCATTTAGAAGCTGGCAGCAGAGAAATGCAGCTTTCTGATTGTCCTGACAGGATGAGGATGGTAAATCGATCGCCCTACGACGCAATCTACATCTGTCTATCTTTCTGTCTATCTAACTACCCAGCCATCTATCTATCGTCTCGGTGGTCGACTCGGTCCGTCTGGCTGTCAGATTTTTACAGGGGGTTTTACACCTTGGATAGGCAGTGTCTGAACCCCCACCTTCCCCATTAGGTTCTTGGCAGGTCTATTGACCTCTGCTGTTCAGCCCTTAAACTTTGTTTTTCAAGGTTTCCAACCCGGCCCGTTTGGGCTACCCCTTGGTCTGTAAATGCCGAAAGGTGCATCAGACAAAGTACGAGGAGAGGAACAAACCCCATCAACTCGACTGTCACGAGCTCCGTCTTCCGGTCCATATCTTCAGCACCTCTCAGGGACCCAGTGCTTGGCAGTGACGCTGAAGTAATCACACAGATTAATTAATTGCAGCTGCGGTGATTATGCACCTGGAAATTGAAACTGCAGCCCTCGCTTCCTCGGGTCGTTACTTTCCGTGCCTTGGGGGCATCCGGGCATTAATTAATGTAGGGTTCTGGTTCCCCATTAGTTCCTTTCGGGGCCTTGACCCGTGGTACTGGGCCCTGATTGTGGCCTTTGTGGCAAGAGCCGACCTGAGAGAAAGGATCTGACATAATGCAGAACGGCAGCATGCGATGCTGTGGCAGCTGCAGAGTGCTGTGTTCTCAGTCCCCCTCATCCTCTTCCGCACGCTCCCGACTGCAGGAACCCAGATGCCCACGCTCTGTGCTGCAGGAGAGCTCTTGCCTCGGTGACGAGTTCCGTCACGGAAACTCGAGTCGCATTAATTTCAGGCAGCAGGAGTGCAGGATGCAGGGTAATGAGACTCGCTGAGCAGCAGCCTCGCCCTTCATCTTCGGTTTGTGCATTAATAAATGCGTTTACGCTAAAGGCTGCACCGCGGGGCGTGCTTCTGTCCAATGTGAGTCCGCGAAGCCTTGTCCATGGAGTGCTCGCTTGTCTGAATTCTCCTGTCTTGAGGCCAAAGGGAAACTGGCAGCTAGCATCAATCCAGGTTATTCCTCGCAACCCAGTAGGCACACTGGCATCACCGTAAGATGATGAAAGCATAGCACTCGGTTACTAGCACGTTAGCGAAGGATCTATGCTTCTACGACCATGAGGTCACCTGATGATGTAAGCACACCCCGGGACTTCAGTCGCACTTGTATTTAATTTTGCTCTAGTTTAGTTTTTCATTAATGCTAAACAATGAGAATTCTGTAATGACATTAGCTTTTTAAGATCCGGATAAACACATCTGTTGAGCACCAGAAATGATGATAACAGTGATGGACTCTCATTGTCATCAGGCTAATTTGAATACTAAATATGGGGAGCCGCAGTCCATTATTTTTTGTAGATTTTTACCAGATTATTTGAATTTCCAGGCAGACTTATTACACTTACTCCCCCAGTGCATCCCTTGCCCTTTTTGTCACTATTTGCATAATTTACAATACATTTTTACCCAGCCCCCCCCCCCCCCACCCCCAAGACATTCAGCGGCAGATTAGTTTTAGGAATTATGCAGCTGGCTTTCAGAATGCAACAAAAAAACAGTCCTCCCTGTATAGCCGCTCATTTGAATTGGCACTCGGAGTTACAAATAAGCAGGATTTATGGATTTTCTTTTTAAACTGCACGCCTCGGTGACCTTCATGCTAAACGCCATTCTCTCCCAGGCTCTGTAAACATCTTGGCATTAGCATGTGAAACCATGAATTGTAAATGAATTGGATCCCTCGGTCTTTCTCGGGGGATTGAGATCTCCCTGCGATTGGCTTCCTGAGGAGACTGGAACCCTGTGCAAGAGGGGATGGCACCATCACCCCCCACCCCCAGGGCTTTGATACCAAGGCCTGTACACTGTCTGTGCCTGAGCGTGGCTGGAAGTAGACAGGCACCAGCTTCGTCTTACTGGTGACTGGCGCACAACAAAACAGTTTGCATGAGGTGGGGGCTGCCTGCAAGGTACAGGGGCTGAGATTGTGGTGGAATTGCATTATAGCTTCTTCTTATGAAACAATTCCTCATGTAAATATGTAAATGTGATGCAGCTTTTCCCATGAACAGTAATCCGCCAATTATGAAAGTAGCCCAGATCAGAGGGGGGTCGCCAACACTGGCACCTATATGAAGTACGAGGTGCGGATTGGATCTTTTAGGCGCCCCTCCCAGCATGCTCTGCTCAGATGGGAGACATATATTTGCCTTCTGAGTCAGCAAGTTCAGTTTAATTGGCTGGTGGGGGCCATACTAACCACTCCCCCCCCCACCCCCCGCCTCAGCCGTTAAATCAAATGCAAAAACTTGACAAACTCATTTATAAAGCACTATAAACTACAAAGTAGTTTTGGGATGCTTTGAAATGCCCTTAAATATTTATCAAAACATTCCCTTGCATTGGTCCTCATTTGTCTTTCTTAATACCTGTCCCCTAATTCAGTCAATTCTGTCTCCATCCTTCCCCCATAAATAATACATCCATCTTTTGTGTGATTTCTGCTTCTTTATGGTGAGCTTAGATTTTCATTGGCATGTGGAACTAGTGATCTCTCGTGGGAAAGATTCAGTAGTCCTCCAAAAGTTCCCACCCATAGTCTGAGTTTGACCCTGTTTCTCCTTTCCGCAGAGGTACCTGAAGAACTTCTTCCAGGTGATGCTGGACTCGAGGGACTCCCCGCTGCACGCAGAGCACTCCGGCTTCCGGCTGTCCAAACACGCCATCTGCGAGTTCTCCCCTTTCTTCAGGAAGGGTGTGTTCGACTACAGCAGCCATGGCACCGGCTGAAGACGGAGGGGGGGAGGGCGAGTTTCAGGCAAGTTTTTCTGCACAGCCATGCCCAGCCCAGCTTGCTGCTCGGCACGTAGGAGTCCGGTTCATATGCCCGAAACTGGGTTCGGCGCCGATCCAGAAGTGTTCTGAGTGTTTGCACAGAGAGAACAGGCAACTGACACCCACCCAAGAATGGGTTAAAAACAGACAAATAAAGCATTATTCTGTTACATTTTGTTGATGCGTTATGTCGGCCGTTGCGCGCTGGGCTGTGCTTATTTTCCGTGCTGTTTCAGTGTTGCTGGCGGGGGCGTCTCGAGCTCATCGCTCGCCCGCTCCCCCTTCTCCGTGGACCATGGCAGCATCGCCGCCTCTGGGCTCGCTCAGACGCAGAGAACCTCAGAGACAAAGGCGGGAGCTTCGCCGCCCACCTCCTGGCACTGCCTTAGGGCTGCTCTTTCTGTGGGCAAATAAATTAATTACAAAATGAGCCTGAAACTGGTAATTGAGTTTCGAAGGCGTCCAAGAGGAGCCGACCGGAGTCCGTGGAGCGGCAAAACTTCCTACCTAAGTTAGTCATCTGTAGTTTTCAGTTACGCCTGACACTTCTGTCTGCCTGCGCGTGTCGCCAGGTGTCCAGCTGAGGCTGCACATTTAGACAGCATCCAGGGTCGCCTTTTTCATTTGGGCCCGTCCTCGATGGCCTCGCACCACTTACGCTCAGTAGTATGCCTCGGATCTCATTTACTTGTGCCCATTGCTGTGGCAACCATCTGCAAAGGTGTCGGCAGAATGGTGACAGGGTGGAGGGCCCTGACTCTAGGGTACTCTTTGGGCCTTTATGCTTGGCATTAAACCTCAGCACGCTGTTTTTGAGAACCTTTAATATGACCCCTCCCACATTAAACATCTGACGTGAATGTGGGCCGGGACGTCTTTATTTCCGTTAAATAAAGATAAATCTCTAGGGCAGGACAAGCAAGAAATCAGGAAAAGTGTGCCTCAGTTTTATGGGAGATGTGAAAACCCAGCGAATACAGATGCTGGATTCCCGCGCGCGACTGTAGCTGCACCTCACCGTGGAGTCCGCCACAAAGACCCTTTGTACTCCGGGCTGATAAAGGCATCGGCACGGCTTCCTGTACGCTTTCCGGGCAGCGATGTTTCTGTCACTCTGCGATTTTGTTTAGAATAGATTAGCATATTCACGCCGAACACCACATACTGAAACAATGCATTAAAGCTTCTACCGAGGCATCTATTAATTTCCAGTAAAAGCCGCACGACTTTCAAGAACTATTCATTTTTCCATTTTCTTTCATTGCACATTCAGTTTAGGCTGCATGTTCAAAAATAAACACGGAAATGAAATCTTGTCTGAAGAGGCTCTACTACAGCACACGCTCTGTATTTGTCCCTTTTATATGTTTTAGGGTGATAATTAACATTTAAAAAGAGCATTATAAGAGCAAATTTAAATGTTTCATTTGGCTTATCTAGTCCCAGGTGATGGCTGGATTCATAATCTAATGTTCCGCAAACTAAAAGCTTTGACATATTTCAAAATGGGATGTGAAAAAGGTGGAATTAAATGTGTATGGAAAGGCAAAATGCCACCTCTCTGTGCTCCATGGTACAGTCACGGCCCGGCCCGGCCGTGGCATTTAAACCCTCAGGGTTTTTGCCACTTGTGGGCGGAGCTTACTGTGGTTTGTCGAAGGTCAGCTGGCTTCCTTCAGAGCACACCGTCAGGAGATGGGGCTCCTGATGGTGACTTACGGGAGTGGCTGGGACCCATTGCGCCCTGGAGATCCCCTCACTGTGAGCGCCAGGCTTCCTCCCCACACGGCGTCCCACGCCCACTCAGGCCCACTTTGCAACCGACGTCTTCCAGCGTACGAGCGCTACCAGAGGGCATGCTGTGCCTCCTCAGGGCCCCAGGTCCCCAGGTCCCCGAGCCTGGTCTGTTCACTGTGCCGAACTGCCCACTACTTAATTCTCACTATTAATTAATGACTGACCTTAAACTGAGCTCCAGCTTGGTTTGTGCTTACCATTCCTGAAATAATGGTGACCATTTCTGCCTTCTGCTTAACGACATTGGCCAACTTCCTGATTGTCTCTTGGAAGCCATATAACACTGAATGTATCTATGTAACCACATTGTTAGCAAACAGCAAAATGGTTGTATTTACATATAAACACTCGTTTAATGAATGTCATGAAGGGAATGTAAATCAGGCATTCAAATCGACATTTCATCTATTGTGTTGCCATGTATTTATTTTGCATTCCAACAAGACAAAGAAGCCCGTCCATTTTGTCCTTGTGACAATCAGACTTTTCACTGCTGTATGATTATTCGTGTTTTGCCGTCTCAGAGCGACTGAGCTTTACTGGGTTACAACGTTAAGCTGGTCTGTCTGTGGGGTGAATAATGTATGTGATGCAGGAAATTGTTTGCATCTTGTTTTTGGGAAAAAATGTTGCAATTTGTTTTGAGAATCCTTGTCTCACTGTGTCTATATTCCTTATGTACAAAAACCAGTCCAAGCTGATTTTGATTCTTAGTCACACTAGCCTAATAAATTGCTCACTTGGGCGTGCTGTGGTTTTGCTTGTCTTCTTGTGTTGTCTCTTCTCATTGCTCTCATTTTTTTTCTGTCACTTGGTGCATTGTGAAGTTTGTAGTAGTTTATTTTTTTTGGAGGAGCATTTTGATTCATTGACCAACTAGCTGTGTCCCAATTCAGGGGCAGCGTCTTTTGAAGGACACGGCCTAGGAGAGCATAGCCTCTGTAAGCTGCCTTCTTCTGTCAAATGGAGAGTGTTGTCAAATGGGACGGTCTGGCCATCACCAGCTGTTCCCAGCATTAACCTTGAGTCACAAAGCACCCCTCCTGCCATCCAGCTGGGACACACCCACTTCACCTCTGCGCAATGACTCTTGAGATATCTTAAGCTGTGATCCATCCTATCCAATTCAGCGGAAGGATGCATTGCTAGACCACATTTGAAGGAGCCTTTCAGATGGGACAGCCTTGTCACACTGCTGTGACACACCTGGTCTCTGCACACTCAGAAGGCCGCAGCCCCTCAGTTTGGACACCGCCACTGTACCTCTGCAGTTGGGCTATTCAAATCTGTGCTTTTTCCCCGCTTACAGTTGGGCAGAGATTTATAGAGCGACAGCCAGCTTTCACTTGGGCTATTTGAAACATTGGCATTTGCAGCCCATGGGGTGAGACCAAAGCCTTCGTTATGTAGGGATCAAATGGCCCAGGAACAGGTGAGTACAAAACCTGGGTTCAGTGAGAGGATCCGTCTCGTTTGACCTTTAGGGACTCTATTACTGAGTGAATACATAGAGAAGACCCAGCTCCAGGCTGGAGAACAGCTGACTGACATAATAATTCATTATAGTCTTTTATAAAAAAAAAAATGTTATAAAGGATATGAAACTGTGTCAGCAGCACCAGGAGCTGTGTCAGAATTGATGGCAACCTTGGGGAAGGCACAGAAGGGCAGGACAAACACTACTGGTGCAAACTCTATCATCTCTATACTATGCAGTTCGGGCATCCGGGCTCATCAACCTCATTGCTACCATTTTTGTAAATCGAAATTTTCCCAGTCGCTTATTTTTTGTGTCCAATATTCATCCAGTGCATGTCAATGAATGATGGGTTTGGTTGCAATGTGGAGATTTACAGATAGCGGAGTAGGCTCGCTTTTCACATTCATTATCGTAAGCGCTCCTTCTTGGAGGAATGTTTCGCAGAATTTCATTGTACAGTATTGTATTGTAAATACTCAGATGGATGGATTTTGTGCGATATTTCTGACAGATTTATTTGGGCAAGAACTAGAGGAAATAGGGTCCTGCGACTGGAGCGGATGTCAGTGCTCGGTGCTCTGGAGAAGGTAACACCTCGGAGTATTTCGTGGGCCAGCAGTATGACACTGATGACGGCTTGCCTCCAAACTAATTCTACCCGAGTGCTACCAGTGAGGCCATTTGCATTAAACTGCATGCCTGCTTGAGGTTTTTGGATGTTCTGTCTGATTTGGTTACCATGGTTTCCCTGAGAAGAACTTTGTTCAGGACAGCCATTCTGTACACAGCCTGAGATGTTGTATTTAAATATCTGTATGATGTCTGGCAGACTTTGGGCATTTCACCTACCCAGAATAAATAAATCACAATTAAATGCCTTGCTCAGCTCAAGCATATACAGCTGTAATTGTAAAGGTTCTTAAACAGAACCTAAATCTAAAATGAGCCACATTGCAAACATGTACAGTAGGTTGATGAGCTAAATATGGCTCTTTTCAATGAAACAAAGGTGAGACGCACTTTAGCGTAACATTTAAAACATAGTTAGAATGAACAGGATAAATGTTCTGTGACAAGCTGTGTCTCCGCCCAATGAATATGCAGCATGGGATCTATGGATCGTTATTAGTTGGCAACAGATGAGAGCCCTTAGTGCCTCTCCATGAGAGAGACATGCTGAATCCTCAATTTGCACTTCACTTGATTCAGAATTAGTGCTCAGTGCACACTTTTGGGGTAAACGCGGTTTATGCGATTCATCCAAAAGGCAGTTGACGTGAATGTATTATGGTGCCCAAGTTACTGCCCACAGGATTGTACTGGGCTTTGGCATTTGCTGTGGTAATACACTTTGCTGACTGTTCACTTGTTTTGAGGAGGGAATAACTGTGGTTTTTTATCATCCTATCTGATAGCATCCTATCTCCCAGCTTGGCAGATTCAAGTTAAGAATGAAAACTGAATTCTATCGCTTTTTGCTGCTTACTTTGTTGTGCTTAATCTTTCTCTTTATCAGCGCCCATTCTTTTTCATCTCTTTGGGGACCAGGATATTTTAACTTGGGTGGTTCAGCAGGCCTTGTTCAAGATGACATCACCATCCTCACGGGATTTGGACTGGCACGCTTCAAGTTTGATTTTCACAGACTTCAACACCATGCTGCCACCTCCCACCCCCCTGGAAAACAGGGCTGCTCTAATGAAGAAAAAGTGCTGAAAGTAGAGGCATTCTTAATGGACCAGGTGTAACTTCAAAGCAGCTCAGCGTGAAACAGCCATTAGGGAAGCAGGTTGTAGTGAGGGACTCGGGCTCCTGCTTAGAAGGAGCCATCAGTCTTCCGCCTCTCAACCTCTTAACCTGGTCAGCGGTGAAGCTGTCAGAATCTGATCATTCTTATAAACATAGCTTTTCTTGAAGGTAACAAAGCTTCAAGGCTCTTGAATTTAGTGGCTTCCAAAATTTGAACATTAAAAAGATGCAATCGCCAACTTTCAAGATTAGGATTCCACACCCAAAAGTGAAGGAAAAATATGACAAAACAGTAAAAATATACAATATGAAAACATACAGTGGTGGCCAAAATTATTATAATAATTATTATATTATAAATGATTTCATTTCATAATGTTCATGAAATGCAGATGGTTGCGCACATCAAATATCCGATGAAGTGAGACCTACTGTTTTCATCCACTTTTAACTTTAATATTTGGTATGTCCACCTTTTGCAGCAATTACAGCAGCACATCTCTCTGGCATAGTGTC
>JAODKM010000058.1:6538541-6558529 GCA_026780845.1 Petrocephalus sullivani | reverse complement strand
TTCTCCCCAAGCGAGCTTGATGGGCCGAATGGCCTCCTCTCGTTTGTATATTTCTTATGTTCTTATGTTCTTATGTCATGAGGGAGACAGCGTAGGGCACAGGGTTGGGCGACACCTTGGGTAGTATGGCACTGCCGCGCAGGGCAGGCACATGCACACAGCCAAACGCTAAGGCCCATTCGCAAGCACACGCAGAGCGCAGCTGGCGTTCTCATACCCCTGTGTTACCACTTCATTTAATATGGAGCCTCATTTCAGAAGCTGCACCATGTAGTAATGTCCTGTCACTGCTACCCATCAGTGCATGTTCCTGTTTCCAGGGAATAAAGCTGCCTGCTTTACTCTCCTTTCTACTGTAATTAAAACCTGATACGGTCAAATATCGGTAGACATTGTCCTCATGGATATTCATCACATCACCAGTGATTTGCACTTGTTATAATGGGGGGTACCAACACCAGGCCAGTGATGGCCTACTCCCCCCCCATAGTTAAATCCAGTAACAGATGAATGGACTAGTCAGGCTCCTCGGACCCGAGCCCATCTCCCATTCCTATCAGTGATCACTTTGCCGAACAGGGCTGTATGTTAGGGCGAGTTCATGAAGACGCGGGAAGGCACAGCGTCCACCTGTCATCCCGACGCTGCTCGAGGGGCCGGGGCAGAGTCCTGGGTTACAGCTGGCAGACAGTAATGTGGGCGTCAGGGAGAGGGGGCTGCCATTTTAATTTATTTTCTCTCAGCAGCAGTTTTGACCTTTTCCAGCCGTGCTCTTCAGTTACCCTGCAATCACCCCCCCCCCTTGCCAGGCCAAACCTTTTCCTGTAGAACCCAACACCTCCAGCTGCATTTTAACAATGAATGAAAATCTGCTGCAGAAATCCAGCACGGTGGGGTTGGTGGTGTCACACAGTCTGGGAAAAATAATTTATGCAATTATTTTGGAAACTAATTTATGTTATTGACGTGCTAAAACGGTACATTTAGCTGAATTAGTCATGTGATTTGCTCCCAGTATGTCACCTCCTTTAGTCATTAGTTTAAGCTCATATTCTGCCCATTGTCAAGAATCTGAGTAACAATATGCAGAAATGCAGTGATTTTTCTTGTGAAGGTAGTGATAGGTGATGGGGGGGGGGGCGTATCTGAATTTAGCAATATTCAGAAACCTCCATGAAAACAAATTCCAGCCTTAAAATATATTACGACTGATATACCCTGGCCCTGCCACCGG
Source organism: Petrocephalus sullivani (assembly GCA_026780845.1). Taxonomy (NCBI): domain Eukaryota; kingdom Metazoa; phylum Chordata; class Actinopteri; order Osteoglossiformes; family Mormyridae; genus Petrocephalus; species Petrocephalus sullivani. Next base: position 6,557,295 of record JAODKM010000058.1, on the reverse strand, counting down.
GAATTGTATTACACGCACTGTGAGTGGGGAAGCTCGTGTCACATTTGTGGTTTTTGCAGTGGAAGATTGAAATTGTTGCGCTTTGCAGAATGTCAGTATTCTTCGCATTTGTTTGCTTTATGTATTTTATTCCCAGTTGTCTGCTACTAATGTATTGAAATATTTTGAGCATTGCTGCATTTCTGTATTTATGTTTAACAAGACAGGCTTTCTCCATCCTTCTCTGGTATCTAAACCTCACATTTCCCATGAATCTTTAGTATGGGTGTGAAAAGGGAAAAAGTATGAGATAATGGTGAATTTCTTACTGGGATCACTGTGAATTACAGACTGTGATCCATATTGCCAAGAAGAAATATTCAGAGAAGTAGGATCTATTATGAATTCCTTCAGCCGTATATGAGAATGTACAAAATCTTCCAGATTGAATGTAATCCCCTTCAATCAGGTTAATAAGTATGCTCTCCAAGTGATTAAGGTGTTTCTATCCTGGGGCGGGGGGTTAGGAATTTCCTGATACTAAGCTCAGACAGTCCTGGTCTCATTTGTGTAAATTACAATCTGTTTCCTACCTACATGAAATAGTACTTTTACAAGATTATGTGCAATTTATACAGCACTCCAGTCAAAAGAACAAAAATGCACAGCATGTACTTAATATAAACCATAATAATGTAGCTTTTTTGAGGTACAAAAATTTTATACCTCAATAATATATCTGTTTAGTGAACATTCCCAGTGTGGCCACTTCCCTCAGGAATGTTAAGTGGTGCGGCAGCACTATTGTATAGTATAATAAGATTTGTGTTGACGACATTCGTTCATCTGCATGTTGTCACGTGTGTGCGCATGTGTGCGCACATATATGAATGATTAATTATGGCGGTGCGGCGTCTGTTTGTGCCTGGCCACAGGGTGGATGACGTGTCTTGGGAAGTTATCTGAAGGCGGAAGGGGTGGAATGGAACTGGAGAGGGCTCCTACTGTACTCCCGTGTTCCTTTTTGCTGAAGGCTCCTTAAGTTTGGCTCAGTGGCACTAATGTGCAGTGTACTTAATGTGCTATCGTTCAAGGCTGAAGCACGGCTGGGCTGCGCAGGGGGTCCGATCTGCATATTTATACACACGGTTAGGTTCACAGTGACATGGTAGAAGGGCCGAGCGTTTTAGATTTAGAGCAGAGGTTAGGTTTGGAGTGCAGCTCAGCTGAGAATAGGATGTAATTAGGGACTAACTTTGGAGGTTTGTATAAAATGTTAGAATGGTTTGAGGTTAGCATAGGGGAATTTCACACAGAGTAAGGGTTAGTTGGGTTATGTGTGATTGTCTGAAGGTTTTTGTTTCAGATTGTGTTTATAGATAATACACAAAGGACTCAGTAGTTTATTGCAAAGGAAATGTCTCTGGAGGAGCTCAGTCAGGTAAAGTTCTTGCCCTGTGTCATTAGAGCACATATTAAAGCTGAGCTATTTCATTTGCTAATTCAACCTGGAACTCCTGTAGTGATTAAATGTAATTTGTTGTGTTCCTCTGGAGAGAATAAGGGCTTTGGGCAGGGCATCTCATTTACGTCTAAGGGCAATTGCCTGAGATACTCTGTATATTACTTCTAATGGTCCTATAGGGTTCCGGGTAACAGATAGCTTGTGAAGGAATGTGACAGGCAGGGTACCAGTCAGAAATATTAAGATTTTTGCTCTGGACTAGGTTTTTTTTCATGACTTCTCAGTATTAGATGAAAAAAAAATCACTTTGCAAAAAAACCAAAAAAAAAAACAAAATGTGTATTTCAGCAGTATTCAAAATTTTGAATTCTTGAAAATAGGCAAAATAGAGAGCTACAGTTTATGGGTTTCATCATGACAGTGACAGTGACAGTGCCTTGGTAGCAGATTCCAGTGACACAGGGTTCTTGTGGTTTTCTTTGCTTTGACTCTTCTGTCCATTTGCTCCCATGCAAGTCCTGTGGACTGACTTCCACTACAATTGATATTGAACTGGGAGGGGGGGGTCCATCACGCGGTGAGTTGTATTTTGGTCTGGAGGTGGCCAGCTGTTGGAAACCACTGGTATAAACTGATGGACCCTCCCAGTACAATGCTCCACTGATGGGGTGTTGTCTTTACCATCAGTGACATGTTAACAAGGGTTCTGCTTTCCTGTGCGGCCAGCAGATATTTATGGAGGTGACACTGTGCTTTAGAGTGACATGGAAAAGATGAGAATAACTGTACCAAGCATCCACTATGTCTGCATGTTGTGTTACAGAAACAATCAGTCCGTGTGCAATGCCCTGGTGCTTGCAAGATGAAGTGCTTCTGAATCAGAACCAGCAAATCAATGGGGCGTTTAGTTTTTCTTATATAATGGAAATTACATTTGACCATCTGTCGCTGCACATCTTTGCACAGCCCTTAAACTGGCACAGACAGCCAGTCATACTCAGTTTGTTTTACATTTTTAGGCAGGGGCACAGATCAAGCTCATGACTGGCACTTCATAAGGTTAGTGAATTTCAACAAGTATGGTGACCAATTTGAGCATGCAAACACAGACCCCGGTGTGGGAAGCTGGAACATTTTGTATCCGCAGAACCCTGACCACATCTAAAAATTCTCAGGAGTTTTGTAATGTAGTACTTTCACCTAAAATGCAACATGACAGTCAATCTCCTGGCTGAATCTTTCTGGCGCAGTGTTCTCTGATCGGTGACAAGATCAAAGGGGTTTAACCCAGATATTCACGACATACATTTTTTAATGTTTTTCTCACAAAGCAAAGTATCCTGCTTTCTCCGTAATCGGTTTGTCTCCTCCAGTCCAGAGTAGGCCAGGCCTGATCCCATTAACTTTCCATCTTCTATTCAATGTTTTAATAATTAGGGGTCAGCAACCTCTGAAACCCTGGGCAGCTTCCCATGGAGCTTATAATGTCGAAGAGGGGGATCGGATCAGAAATCATTTATCATGGAAGCTCTGCCCCATAATATAGTCCCTTGGGCACTGTTATCCAAAAAAGTAATTACAGCGACTGTACGGAGTCACTTTGTAAAACATTACTGATCTGATCCTGTTTTGATTTCGATTTGTCATGGAGATGATGAGATATAATTTTGACCTTCAGTGTACTACTGGCAGTAGTGAAGGCTCCATATTTAAACATTTCAATGTTTTATGCACATTGTTTCATGTTTCGAGGACTAAGGCAAAAAACTTTCACTTTCAGGAAAAAAGTTCTGTAAAGCAGGTTACCCGGGTGTATCAGCACGTGAATGAAGGCACTTTTGTGAACAGCGCCAGTGTTCATAATGGGGACAAAAATCCTTTACCAGCCATCAGGAGCAGAGAGCATCAGTAAAATCAGAAATCCATTGATATCAGATTTTGAATTCTTTGATTTGTTTCCCCATTGTTGCGTGTATAGACAGATGCATTTGTCAGAATGGAGCTGCAACACTGTCAGGAATGTGTTGGTTTAAGCGACATGTGATTTTACTTGACATGCAGGCTTCTCCAAATACCAAAAAAGGTGTGTGTGTGTTTCTGGATTTCCCCCATAAGCTTGGAGGCTGGGTGAGATGCCTGCAAGGCTCCTATGATGCAGTCAGTCTGTTGTTTTCAGCTCCTCAGTCCAATTAATATGAGCAGCACATGGGGCCATGTTTGCTTCCTTATGGTTATGAATTGAACATGGAAATAATTGCTTATGAGGTCTAGTTGTTTTTTTTTTTGTCATTTATTAGCTAACCGGCTTATTGTTGACTGCAAAGCCTCTTAATTGCTCTAAAGCATGGCATTCTTATCAGGCGTGATGAAACGGTTACATCCAGATGAATGCTGGTGATACCCTTGAACAAGAAAAAAGTACAATGCATAAAATCAAAAGGGAATCAAAGAAAGCTGTTAGTTCTGCAGAGGAAAAGCATGGGCTTGTGTGAAGATAATGGTGCACTGATGCGGATTCCATAGGCTGATTACAACTGTCAGAAAAGTACATAATTGGATGACAGGTGTCAACTTTAGCGACCATGCAGTAGTAGACAAGTCACATATGCGGAATGCTTCATTATACAGATGTTTGTGTCACGATGCAGTGATGGAAGAGAATAATAGAATGTAAAGTGTTCTGTAGGCTCGTTGTCTGTATTTGTGTTTAGTTAAGTGACTCAGAGGCTAATTAGCAACCCCTACCTATTCAACCCAAGGTTAAATTAGTTTTTAAAATGTCGCTGCTAGTGATTGATCTACGCCTTGCAGATTTTTCTATAGTCTCAATTCAACATCAGTCATAAAAAATTCAGTCTGCCGATAGATGTTTCATTTTTAATGAGTTATCATCCAAAGCCATTTGTATGGCCGAAGAATCCCACATCCCATAGACTTTCATCTCAGAAGTCTATATCCCTTGTACTGTGTAAACTTAATGAAGGTCTGAGATGTGTGTTTAGTTGACCACAGGCTGGATTTAAGTCCAGTTTAATGAATTTATGCTGCAAGACAGCAGTCGCATACAGCGTTATCTTTCACAGCAAGAATAGCGATATGCTTTTCACAAACGTGTTCCTTTGAGTGGAGACTGATTAATTGTACAAACAAGCCAAACTCTGTGCTTGTTAAGGACCCGAGGAGCTGATGCCTATTACACAGACCCCTGCTGGTGTATAGAGTGATGATCAGTAATATTGACAACACTTTCATATTTATTCTTGTCCTTACTGGTAAACTATGAAAAGCCCTTGTGGGAATTTTTAATGTTATTATACAAGGAATTCAGTATTTCCTGTGGATCAAGTGGTTTGCCGTGGGGGTCATGTGACCAGGTGGGGGTGCTACTGAAAAAAATGCAACTATTACTATAGATATCACAACTATTGTCGCACATGTTGTTGTTATTATTATTCTTCTTCTTTCCGGGCTTCTTACTCATGGTTATGCCCTAACAGCAAACACAGCGGGATGAGAATTGTGACTGACACAAAAGGTATTTATTGCTGCGTTATCAGCGTTGCGATTCCTGCTGTGCTTTTAACTGACCAAGCTAGTTGCAGTTTGCGCAATCAAGATATTGTGGCGAGAGGAAAAAGGACAGGAGGCAGTTTCTTAGCCCGCGAAAGAGGACGAAACTTCAGGTGCCACCAAGACACAACAAACCTTCAAAATAAAAGCACATCTGCCCTCAGAATTCTGACCAAGAACCTGCTACACAATTCCATATAATTGACTTGAATTAATTGACATATGATTAAATTCCACCGTTTCACATCTTTTATTGATTAACTGTTGATTATGATACAACGTCTTCAGTGAGTTAGGTTTACATACAAAGCCGTGCAGTGCTTTTCCGCCTGTCTGTGAATGATTGTCAGCCATTTTGTAAATTAAGAATTATAACATATATATATATATATACTGCACAATCACACTGGCAATGACTATGACACTATGACCCCTGTTGGATAGATGTTTCTTTTCGCCATGACAGCATGGTAGGTCACCATAGAGAAATGTTACCAGCTGTGCTTGATGTTATTCTGTGAACTTAACACTCAGGGAAATATGCAATAAATTTAGAGTGATGTGGCATCTGAGTGTTGCACTGGATGTCCTTGAAATGGCCTAATGTGTACAGTATCTGTCAAACAGACATGTCTTTGTAGCTTCATTATCACGGAAATAAAAATATTTAACTAAATGGTTCTTCTTGAGCAACATCGCGGTCAAAAAAAAGACTGCAGACAGGTCCTCTTGTTGAATTAAAGCTAAATTCCATATTGAGATGGTTCAGAATTTAGTCTAAAGATAACCAAATATTAAACATTCCTCATATATATTCTAGGTAAATAATTGCAAATAAACTCCAGTGCAATTAGGACTAAACCTGAATTTCATCAACTGCAATTGACCTTTGTAATGAGAAGTTTCCTAATCGGCAGGTGGCAGGAGCATTGGCAATCTTGAGTTATTCCTTGTTATCGGTTACTCATTTAAAGGACATTACCTGGCTCATGCCACCATTAAAGAATACTGTAATGTATGTCAGATACCAGTGCAAAACAGCATAAGAGATTGATTTTCAGACTGCTTGGCCACTTGCTAATTCCTTTATTGATTACTGGAGAATTGGCTTTTTCCAATGAGTGTTACAATCAATTATTAATTATACCAGAGAGGTTACTCCTTTTGGGACTGGTAGTTGTTTTTTTTTTTCAACTGGAGTTAAACCTAAAAGTTTTGTATTCTACAAAGTTTTGTAATAAGGATCTTTCATTTGGAAATCCTCTACTTTGAAATGTGCCCCAGTGACCCTCCCTGAGACTTTTAGCCAGTCCTAGTTTCAAACCAAAGGGATAGAGAACCACTCACATCTGAAATCAAGAGCTCAGACCAAATGGAGAGGAAAAAAAATCTAAAGTAACAGATGTTTGAAATTCTAAGATGGTTGAAAAGCACTAATCTAAAATGTCTGAACTAACTTTAAATGACTGAATTACTTTCAGGTCAAATATACATTTTTAAATTCTTAAATTTCCCTAGTTGAGAAATGTTCATGAGGTAGGACTTGTTTTGAATGTGTTGCAGGTAAGATATGTCATCTGAGCCAACTTCTACCTCAATTCTGTACATCTAGTCCATATGTATTGTGTTATGAAATCTGCACTTCCTCTAAAATATGAAACGATAAGGGCAAAGATGGGCAGCTAAGGTTAGGGTTGCCATTAGGGTTGGAGCTAGGGTTAGGTTTCCTTTTTAGCACTGAACTTTTGGTACTTGTTTTGAATGTGTTACAGATTAAATAGTATATTATCTGAGGCAACTTCTACCTTAATTTGGAAGTGGTAAATCTAGTCAATCACCAGGCATGGTATATCTTATTTCCTTGTAAATATGACAAGAATGCAGAAGAGATTATATTGTATACTGAGTCTAATATTTGTTTCATATTTTCTGGCACACATCTACCCATCATACAGTAGGTGGGTAATCTAGGTCCAAAGAGTAAAAATCCTGAGAACTATTTTTTTCAACTAGTTGAGCACTCTGTGACTGAGACTCGTAATACTCAACTGGTTGGTTGAAACAAAATCCTGGTCTGGATTTTTACTCTTTTTACTTGGACCTGAATTAGCCACCTCTGATCTGCATCAGTCCACATCTATTTGAAACACATCCTCATGCATGCCCTGATAACATGACTGCTTAGTTCCCAACCAGAAACCTGTGAGCTGCCATATGTGTCTTTCTTAAAGCAAGGCTGGCCTTGAGTGACCATATCCTTTACCGCCCGCCTTTTAAATTGAGAACAGTACTTTCAACAAGGATCTCTTTTCTTGTTAAATGTAGTAGCCCAGCTGAAGTGTAGAACTGGACGCGATTGAATTAACAGCAGTAATTTAGCAGGAAAAAAAGCACTCTGTCTGGAAGGGAAGGCTCTCTTTAGAGCAGGGGTGTCAAACTCCAGTCCCGGAGGGCCGGAGCCCTGCACATTTTTTGAGTTTACCCTCATTTAACACACCTGATTCAACTATTTGAAACTCATTGTGCTAATTTCCTCACAGCTCTTCAGCTCAATCATTTGTGGTAGAACAGGGAAAGAACTAAACTACACAGGGCACCAGCCGTCCAGGACAACACACCTGCTTTAGAGTGTACATAATGACCCAATAATTCTGCATGTATGTTATTTATAAGACCGTTACACAACGTGCTGCACTTCAGCTCTCTGTATGTCGTGATTTTTTTCCAGGGTCTACAGTGTTGCATACTGTGGATGTACATTTCCACCATGCAGTAATGGATGGAGGACAAAGAGGCTGGAATCCAGAGCAGAAATGCTGCAGCTTTTTCAGGGTTTTAACGGCAACTGTGCTTTTGTGTGGAAATGAGTCATGTATGTAAAACACAAGCCGGAGGCAGAGACATGGATTTCGCATACATTACAGGACTCCTGTTTCCTTTTTTTGTTTCCTCGTAATGAAAATCATGCAGAATAGATGGTATTCAGGCATTGATTAAGCGTTTATTTTTTGTCATTGTTTAGCAAAGCAAACATCAAAGTATGAAGGCATTTCATTGAGCAAAATGACATGGCACAGATGAAAGGAACCAATTGATTTCTGTTGGAAAAAAAATACTTTGGGGAAAAAAACCTTCCCATTGTGTTCCGTATAAATAAGAAAGAAAAGAAACACAGGCATCAGCCACCACATTATGTACTAACAAATACAACTTGTATGCGGAACAATGCACCACTAAATATTTGCATTTACACCTTCTTTTTCTGTATGGTCATGGGTTAATGCCAAATAAGGCAGATCCTGTAAATGCTAAAAGAGAAAGTCAGGTTTAAAGAGAGGACAAAATGAGTCATGTTTTCGAAGTTTAAAGCAAAGCTGGCATGCACAGAAAATTGCCAAAATAATTGAATTTCCTCATACAGATAGGCAACTAAACTCAATCTTCTTTTCAAATTAATGAACTCTTCCTTTTCAAAAGCCCCACTGAACACACCACAGCTACGTGAATCAAAACTAATTGATGTGTTTAAGAGAGATGATGGTGAATTTTGATGCTTTGTCTTTTGGTCGCCCACCCCATTCGAATGTGTTCTCAAGACCTGCAAAGAATGCTGAAGCCGCAAAGCTCTTGATTTGATTGGTGTCGATGCGTCAAATGGAATTAGTGTTTTTTTTTTTTTTAACATATCTTCCTGGGCTTCTGCAATGCTTTCAAGCTCAGTCTCAAGTACAAAATGCAGGATAAACCTACAGAAAAAAAACACATTTCTGGTGCCTTAAGAAAGCAAAACCGCACTGCCCTGTTGTGTTTGAATTGCTGGGGGAGTGGGGAGGTGATGTTTATGTAGCAGGTTTTCCAAAAAAAATTGGTGGTAAAGGAAACTGGAATGAGGATGGTTGGTGAGTTTTGGCTTTCGGACATTGCAGACCAAAGGACCATTAACAATAGGCCTCAGTCACCAGTTCCCAGATGGGTGGGTACGGCTTGCCCGTAGCGTGTTGCATCACAGTTCAGGGCAGTTGCCTACCAGCTATCACTGCCAATTCACACACTCACCACCTTTAGAAACCTTTTGATATATTTTCCCCATTTCATTTTTGAATATATTTCATAATTTGATTTTTAATATATATATATTTTATACACTTCAATATATTTTATATATAGTTCTATGAAAGAAAGCGATTAGTAAAAAATCAAAAGCATAAAAGTTAATGAACTTTGTTCTACTCTTCCTAGAACATCTAGTTCTCCCAGTGGACAATGTCAGTGTGATGGTGCCTTTGCACAGTCTTGCTGTCTTCCCTTGACGACGTTGATTGTCTTTTCCTCACGGGTCTGGGGGATAAACAGGACAAAACACTTTAACCCTGGAAGGAGTATCAGTAGTGCAAGTGACTCCCCTATGGAATTTAATCCTTTCCTTCTGTTTCTTCTACAGTACACAGCACAGGAGCCTCTGACTGGTGTTGAGTACAACTACTGACTTTAATGGGCATGGGAAGAATTATATAATCCCAGTTTCAGTAATGTATTCATGAATGCTTGTATTGTGAGTGTTGTAATAAATTGTGTTATTACTGCACGCACAAAAGGGGAGCCTGATATATTGCAAACAAGGTCAACATGCTATGTTTCCGCGTTTAGACGCGCAGGGTTTACAGAAAGCCATTCATGCTTTATGTAACGGCTTACTGTCAAACGCTGGCCCCAACACTCTGTGGCTAGATGTATAAGGAGTATGTTTGGCCGCCAAGAGAGTCACACTCAGGGTTTAAAATGCACAAGCAGCCTTGAGGAAATCCCCAGGGCCTGCCTGTAGACTAAGTAAACATGAAACCACAACCCTCACCCGATGAATTTTAATTCAACAGCCACCAATAAAAACCATACAGAAGACCAATGGGGCTGTGTGTTTTTGTGCTTTTTTGTGCTCACTTACCTTTGGACTTATTTCTGTCAGACTTCATTATTTCAGATTCTTCAGATTCCTCACCCTGAGTACTCGGTTCAGCTGGAGGACCTGAGAATAGAGAAATGCACCATACAGGTCTAAGGACTGCAGTGTCAGTATCTGTCTGGCTCTGTCAGGTAATGGACATCATTTGGTCTCTGTGCCCAGAGGTATCATGTCTGACGTTTGGCAGTGGCATCCTTGTCTGATGGACGTGGAGCTTATGGGTTTACAATAGCTGCAGTGAACTATGAACCTGACTGCAGGTGACACTGACTGCTCTGTAAATTCCTTAGAAAAGGAAACTGAGGGTGACAAGAAACAAATGTAAGAGAGTACTCCACATTCAGTCAAATTTAACAACCTGTAAAATATGAGAAGCAACAATTTGCTGAAATACAGTGAACCTAAAGCCTGAGACCAAAATTCACAATTTTATGAGCTTTAAGAAAGTATTATTAATACATTCAGTAACTTGGTTATTGACATACACTCTTAGGCAGTCAGAAAAAACATTCAAATTAACTTCTTGTTGTAATACTATGATGTCATGTCTGTCAAAACATCAGCTTAGCCATTTTAAAGCATCTAGTACACCCATGTATTTCTTGACTCAAACTCAACCCCACCATGTTTGGCTAATCCTCATCTCATTGACTTTTTAAACTAATTAAACGAATTAAGGGACCTAGTTGTGAAATGTAACGCACACATGGAATGGCTGAACTGCCCCTGGGGAGAGATTTGGGGACCTAACCGATGTTCATCTAGTCATCCAACATGATGATCAGTAACATTTTTGGCAAACATTAGATATCTTTGTCGTATTTATTGTGTTACTGTTAATTTTCATATACTCTAATATTAAATTTGTGTTTTTTTTGTTCTGAGCAAAATACACTTACTACCCAGATGAGAAAGTCTGAAACACTTCATTTGACTGCCAAAGACTTTTGCACAGTACTGTACTTTCTACTGTATTTTGTTGAACATAAATTTTATGATGCAGTTATTCGGTGGAGGCTTATTTTATTTCTAATGATGGTCAAGGGGGTGGGGGGATGGACCACTCAAAAAAAGCCACACCACCTGGAGTGTGTGTGTGTGGGGGGGGGGGGTGGTCTGGGGTAAAAGGGGCCACACCAGATGCTGACATGCTGTAACGTGCCTGTTTATCAAGTAGCTGGTAGCTTTACACATGTTTACAGGGAGCCACCCAAATCTTGACCATGGTCCCAGTGAAGTCCATTTTCTGAGCACCTGAATTACTAACTTGTTACTAAGCATATTTCAAAGGAGAGGTGAGGTGTTTAACAGAAAGTACATAGGTGGCGGTACGTGTGCTGCTCTGAGTTTGCAGCTTGCATGGCGACAATCATAGCTGAGGGGACACTGGTTATTACATGACTGTACAGGGTAGCTCCTGCAGGCACACAGTGGAAGTAGCAGTAGCAACAGGTGCTGTAAGCTTCGCAGCAGAAAGACAAGTCAAACTGCAGGAGTCTAACAAGGAGTCTCCATGAGTGATGCTTCAGCTATTCCACCAGCCCCTGCCTCCTGCCCCACACAGGAGCCACTGTTGACAGCACACTCCCTGCTCTTAGCGTAGCGAGCGCTTAATCCGTCACACGGGCCTTGGAGTTACTGTTCTGTCAGAGAACACACCTCTATTCACCATGGCGACCCATCCGCGGGAGACACAGGGCCGTGCAGAAATATCGTGCAGCTCCAGCAGCCCTCACGTGCCACCTCACTGTCCAAAACAGCACGTTTAGCTACGGGGTGCAACCGTCAGCCAATGCATTCGTAGCAGGTGGCACTCTCTCATCACTGATTGGGTGTGTCATTCATCTGGAGCACAGCTCCCAGTTATATGCGCTACACCTATCGCTTAGCTTCTTTGGCCTTAGTGAAGCCAGAAAGCAGAAACCGACTCACTCTTGTATCTCCGAGCAACTGCTGTACATCCCAGCTGCCACTGATCCACCTGCATATAAGACCCAATTACATGTCTCCTCGCCTGCTTTCCTCCAACCATCTCATTATTTAACTCCTCCAGGCCAGCTCAGCCCTTTCAGCCCACATAACATGAGCAGGCAGGATGTGCAGATCCTTCCCCAACACCACCTGGAGACGTGGGCTGCTCCTTCTAGCCATGCCTTCACTTGCCGTACCGAAGTGATACCAAGGCTTCGATCTGGCTCGTCTTCCTCTGTGTACCACTAAGAAGTCCCCAGCTGATCCAAAGCAGTGCTGCCAGTCCAATGTTCCTTGAGCACAATTTCATAACGCCAGCATGTTTCGATAATGCACTGTCTTGTACTCAAATCATCCATCTAGGGCTGGGCGATATGGCCTAAAAGTAAAATCTCAGATTTTTTTCTACCAATACCTGATTTACAATTTCGATTTCTTTTTTAAAGAAGCATTACTCACAAGACATTATTCAAATAAGCAGTACACATTATATCACATGTACTACTGTACAGATGGAGCAAGGCTACTTCAGTAAAATACTTGTAGCTTTGCCTAAATCAAAATCTTTTGAATGATACCCCAATGTCCTGGCTAAAAAATGCCCCACTGTCGACCCCTCCCCGAGCTGGCCTCCTAATCGTCCCCTATATGGAATTAATTATCTCCTGCCCCTTCACCAGCCTAGCTATTGTGTGGTGAGTGTACTGCTGCAGAATGGTGGTGGTGGTTAAAGTGGCTCCCCATTGCCTCTGTAAAGTGTCTTGGGTACCTTGAAAGTTGCCATATGAATGCAACATTCATTCATTCATTCATTCTGTAGGCTCTATTTTGACAAATATACATCATTTAACAATATTCTTTAGACGTGGTTTTTGTTGGTCAGAAGTGCAATGTCATTTCGCTGCATTAAAACATTGCAGCCAGCCACACCTCATTTAAAAAACACCACTCCTACAAGCGGGGAAACCAGCACCAAATCATCTGTTATTTTCAAAACGTGCATGCTTGGAGTGAGAATGAGGAACGTGCCAGTATGAAACTCGCAAAACTACTTTGCATCAAGCTTTGCGCTGGTGCAAAATGGAGCCCTGTACAATCACCTTAGGCACTTTAATAGATGTTTAACAGCCATCCTCCTCTTTATAGTCACATATTTAGAAAAGAAAATATACAGTATTTTACAGAATTGCATTGTGTCCGCACCTTTAAAAGCACTGGTGTCTTCACCCTGAGCAGCTGCTTGACCATGGTGGGCCTCCCCATCTGCTCCCTCGTCTACTGGAGCTGCAACATGAGAGAAATCGTCAATCTGGGCTTTCTCGCTGATGCAGCGTCGGTACCGATTGTGGATTAGGCTTTTCCTCTGCTGTGAGACAGACCCTGTGGCCTATCAGCCAGAGGCACCTATTCGTAATTTTACAGGAATCGGAAGTGAGGGAGCCATAGAAGCCGTCAATGCTGAAGACAGACACCAAAACAAAGTTTAACTCCCATTTTCCCAGTTCTGAAATGCATTTAAAGCAGCCTGCAAGGTGTGTTTGTCAGATAAAATGATCAATCCAGTTTTCTGCATGAGGTACTGTCAGCATTACATTTTTCATTTAGATTTGCTTGACATATATTCTCATCGTAGTATGACACTGATAACAGGCACTGTAATTCCAGCTTTATGTATGGTGACATGACTCTTTTGAGGTATATCTAACCAAATTTAAAGTTACACCAGCAACAGTACACCCCCCAGGCATCTGAATCAATAACTCTTGGATAACAATTAATTAAAGCCCCTATTACGCTGGTCTCCAGTTATAATGTCTTGGCCATATGGTGTTTGGACCATATGGTCGGGGCATTGAGAAGACTTCCTCTAGGCCACCAGCACAGTCTGGAGAAACAGCACTGTTTCTAACTCCAGTCAGTAACCCGAGACGACCAGAAAGTAAAGATGAAATTCTCACCACTAGTTGCTAGATATTCAGTGCCTGTCTGAGTCCCACTTCTAAAAAGAAACAACACGAGTGCAAGGAGAAAAAGAATCGCACAAAATCCATTAGGGATCGTCTTCAGTCCATAATGTGTGCCTCTGGATTGGGCTGAATGTTTTATCAGCAATATTTTCATACTCAAGCTTTATTTTTGTTTTTTTTAGCAGCAAACTAACTAATAAAGAATATCTTTCTAGGCTGGCCGGTCTTAAAAATTATACACAAATACATACACAAATAAAAAAATCAAGGTATCAATTTCTGATCAAGGTGGGAAAATTATGAAAAAACAAAATTCCCTGTTCTCAAAAGGTCTTTTCATTCTGCATCACGATTATGCAAAAACATGGAAATTTGGCATCCTTTGGACTGGATATGGAAATGTGCTTTATTAATCTTACATTACTTTTCACATCTGAAAGAAACTTCCTGCAAAAAATGATATCTGTTTTGCTTTTACCCTTCATTTGCAAGCTAATTTGTCCTCTTTGACTGATATCATTTCCTACATTTAAATGAGGTTTTTCCCAATCTCGGTGCCAGTTCATTGCCGTGAGAGGACTTCACTAAATACCAAAGCATGTGATTCTCAGCAGAAAACTGAGCCCTAAGTGGCTTTCTGCTGGACAGTTACCCTTTCAAACAGAGGCATCTCCATCATCAGAGATTGCATTCAGTCGCACAGACGTTTGAGGAACGGGCAAATGTAATACGCGTTCCTGGTAAAAACAAACGGTATTGGAATTGTGACATGAAACAAGTTTGGCTAATGACAATCCTGTAGAGGGAGGGCATCTCTCGGTGGCCTATACGTGAAGTCAACCGGTTCTGACAGCTCCTGATTAAGGCCAAAGAATCTCCCTTTATTTCTGCCTGGTATTGCAACAGCGAGGAAATGGAACCAGTTACAATTCTAAAAGTTACTGTCCATCACAACCCCCTCCTTGAAAGATACAGTTCTTTTACCTTTCTTAATTTGGCCACTGTTAGGCTTCAGTCAACCACTTAAACCAGGCAGGGAATGTGGAGTCCTTTTAAAAGAATGATATATTCAGACTCAGAGCCTTGTTTACTGGCTTGAAGGCAGTAGGTGAATGTTTGTATTTGATGATTAATTGTATTGTTAAAGAGGAGGAAGCACCACTATACTTTTACAGTAAAGGACACCCTTCCGAAAGATTTTCTAATTTAGCAGTAATAGTGGGACCCTGGCCTTGTTTGTTTCTACACTGCTGCGCTGCCTTTTAAGTTGATGGGATGTCAGATTCGGATTGGAAAAGGGAGGCTGCAGAAGTGGCCACAGGCAGACAGTCGTGCCAAACCTTCTCGACACGCAGCAGGAGGCTGGCAGGCCTGGTAGGAGAGCCACCCTGCCGAGGTGAGCGGCATTACGCCTCAGCCGCAAACAGCCCACATGATGCTTCCCAAACTCTGCTTCCTGCAGTTATTAACACGTCACAGTCATATATCAGCAGGTCTGAATGGAGTCTTTGACATGGAGGTGCTGCAGACAGGACGCTTCGGCGCATGGTCTGCTGTTTGTTCCTGCTTTCTGGGGTACTGGGAATGATGTTCCCTGACTAGAAGTGCTCCTGAAACGCGAAGGAATGATGGTTTACCATGAGCCTCCCCCCAGTCCACCCCCAACCCCTTGCGGCAATCTCATCCCGGATCACGCCGGAGTTTTATAATGGCCTCTCAGCATGGACATCATTCCCCAATCATTTCAACGTTGCACTGAGCGATAGTGAAAGCCTAGGAAGCCGGCTCCTATCTCAGCCGTGCCAGCGGGGAAATGCAGCCGACAGAGGCCATGTTTATATTCAGACAGGCAGAAAATTAGGCACTCCCTCTGCCCTGGCCCTCCTCATGAGTGCCAGGAGATACCTGTTATGTACATTTACTAGACAATAAAATATGCATCTGAGAGGCAAAACACTGGACAGAAGCTTCATCTGCCTAACAATGGTGGGAGGCGGAGGGAGGACGGGGCAGAGAGAAAGACATCTGCGTATGGAGGACATTATGAGAGAGAGCTGCCAGCAGGCAGTGGCTCGCACGACTGAGCTGCTTAAGTGTGAGATTTGTTAAATTATTTCTAGAACATTTTCTATTTTTACTCATTTCAAGTCTACGTTATTTATGACTTTTTTTACCACGGTGCTTTTACAGTTTTACAGTTTTGTACCACAGTTTCCCCACACAGTGGTAAAACGGCAGACAGTTTGCATACACACGTTTGTCTGCCTGTGTAGCAAATCCAGAAAGCAGCCTCTCCACGTTAGTGCCACAGACAGCAGGACAAGCTGCTCCTATGGAGAGTAGCGGTCCTGAAATCCGCTCCTCCTCTCCTGCCTATCTGCGCTCCCTCAAACAAAAGTTGTTTGCCTGCTTTCTGTGCTGGACTGTTTGCCATGCTACAAGCCTCACTACTAGAAGGATCTATCAGCCAGTTTCTCTGTAATCGGCAGTATTAGAAATACAGTCAGGTAGTATAATAATGATTATGGTGTCTGTTTATAATGGAAGAAGGAAAATACATACAAATGAGAGACACCCATGTGGGCCGCTGATCGACACCGATGTGTGTCCGCAGTAATCTGATTTAGATTGCCTACAACACACAGGAGAAACAATCTAACTTAGCAAATGCACCATCAGTTTCAGGGATGGATATTAAAACAACAGCTGCTTGCAAATCAATGAAACAGAGAAGGAGCGGACACTTTGTGAAGCCTGGTGATTCATTTCTATGGCTGTTTATGCTAAAACACACATTTCTAGGTATTTATTTCATTGGTATTGCCCTGGATAGTGTTACCGGATTGCTACTAGGACCATTAAACAAGTCGTGTCTGGATATGGATGGCCATACTTTGTGGTTTCTTCTCTTTTAGTTGCCCCCTTTAGCATTGCATTTACGATAATGAATATGGGGTTAAAATAGCTGCCAGGTGATAAGGCTGGCATCTAAAGCAGTCACAATGACATGTCTTTAGTCTCACACCTCATTAAAGAACTTCCCTACTGAGATGATGACTGCGACTGTGTCTGCTCAGTGCCAATTTATCATTTACATTCCTGTCCATAATAAAGCCCCATAAATATCTATGGCATCAGAAATGTAATACAGCCGTGTATTGTTAGTCTGGCTACCCCTTGCAGATAGGTATTAAGGGGTGAGAAGATTAAGAATGGCATGTGACAGGATATTCTGATTTGCAGCAGTATCTTTTGGTAAGACAGAGTGTTATCGATCACATTAGCATTAAAGAATAACCCAACACTAACTCTTCGCACAAACACCTGCTGCTCCATGGGCTGTGATGGTGGGATGCTAGATCAGATATTAGTCTGACACTGTAAACTTCAAGCACGGCAGATTTCCCCACGAGAAGTATGGGAGCCCTGAAGATATCCATTGCCATTATTTAGGAAATCTGTTGGGAACCTGTGGGACGCCAAAGCTCTCCAGGGTCGCTGTCACTACATTGACTAGTCTCTACTGCCTGTCCTAATGATGCCATATTAATTACCCACTTGCCGGCTCCCTAACATATACATTTCGCTTGATGTTATGCAACCAAACTTGCTGAGGTTTGCAAAAAACACATTTGAAATACAACATAAATTATACCGTTAAAATACCATTAGCTATCTTGACTAACTGCACACAACATTTCTTTTCCAAAAAGATGACAGAATAATTTGGCCCATTAAAACACAGCAACAGCTGTTCTATGGTTTAGCTGACACCTTAACCCTGTTTTTACAAAATGTGACCCAGCGTACTCTTCCCTCCATTTAAAAATGAGCAATGACTTTCCTCCTTACTTTTTAAAGTGCAAATAAACTAAATGCTACCACACTTCTGACACAAACTCATCCCCTCTACCGTCAGGGTCATAGAACCCACAGCCCTCATAGAACCCATCTTCCTTCAGCATCACATTTCCACAGTGCAGGTGCTATATGGAGACAAGCAGAGAACTTTTCCATAACCTCCATCTATCTGTAGCCAGACATCAACCGAATGCATGAGAGATCAGTAGTTTTCAATTAACATGCAGAATTCCTGTTGCCTAACTGCAACCCGTCCCTGGCTGTCACGTTCTGTTAAATAAGACATCAGCTTTGAGAGCTATCTGTCTGCTTAAAAGAAACATGGTTTTAAAATTGTTTCTTTTCAGACCTGGACAATAGAGGAACCCTCCCCTTTCATGTGAAAATGGGCCGGGACCGGGCCTGACCAAAAAGACTAATGACGTGTTAAATTTGGAAAGCAAACCATTTTCATATGTAAATTCTCCAAACCTTGTAGCTTTGGAGAGCAAGAAGCTGTGCACAGTGGCCCTTAGTGCAAAGCACTTGATTGTGAATGGAGTTTTTATTGCTGCCAGATAATGTGGTGTCTTGTGACCTAAACCAATTAAAACATACCGAACTCTGACCCATTCAGCATAAAGGAGTGCTGGTTTGGGCCCAACACAACCAGTGCCAACAAGTACTTGAAATGAAAGGCAGAAGTTCTCATAAATATTCTGCCTTTGGAAGATGGAGGGGGTCTTAGAGACTAAGTGGTATTGTACTCGTCCATTGATTTGCCTAACCTTACAAGCCTCGCTTTACAAATCGTACATTGAAATAGCTCAGGCCTCTGTAGTGATCCCCAGCCTTGTCTGAATATGCTTGAGCTAATTACAAGGTGGGGGGGGGGGGGGGGGGGGGGTATTGTTTGGTGTTAGGGGGAAAAAGGGGGGGTTTTTGAAGGGGGAAAGAAAGAAACCAAAACCAACGGGTAAGGGGGGGCTGAGAAAAGGCAAC
>JAODKM010000058.1:6526342-6538441 GCA_026780845.1 Petrocephalus sullivani | reverse complement strand
GGGGGGTGGGGGGGGGGGGGGCATCGGGGGCGGGGGGGGGGGGGGGGGGGGGGGGAGATATGCTTGATGCTATGGGAAAAACAGGGGGCTCTTTGAAGGAGTGAAAAGAGAAACTCAAACCATCTGGTAATGGTGGGCTTAGTAAAGGCACAATGAGGCAGACAGGCTTTGGCGGGAGTCGGGGGGAACCAGACAAAGGTACAGAATGTATTTAATTGGCTGGTCAAAGCGACCCATCCACATGTGGAAGGCAGAGCAGGAAAACAGTGCCCCCCCCGCCCCCCATTGTCAAACAGCTGCACCTGAATAGCAGATTGTGACCCGTTTGCAAAACAGCCTCTCTGAAAGCGTTTTCATTTCAGTGCATACGACTTTAGCCAGACACTTCCCTGAACACCTGCTTTTCATCTCCCTGACTATTCACACCCACCTTCTACATGCCTGGCTTTTTGCTGTGAACTTTCCTTAAAATTTGATTAATGCCGAAGCCACAAAGACCTCTCACCTATGATGTGATGTACGTGACGTGGCAAACGGGAATCTGTTAAAACCGCATGGAACCTCCTTGCTTAAAACAAAGCCGAACTATTAAAATTCACTAATGAATTCTCAATTAATGTTGGTCTTGAAAATGTTACAAGCCTTGGAAAGAAAAAAAGAAAATCTCACAAAATCCAGAAAGTTTCCTTAAAGAGGAAATCTGGCAGAGACACTCTCCTGCCTCAGTGTCACACATGAGGAGGTCAGGTTTATGTTAAAACAACCCAGAAGAGAACTATGAAAGGGTACAAAAACTCAAGCTGATCAAGTAAATACGTAAAGACGCCATAATGAAGCGGTGAGCAGAAACTCCAGAGAAAGGAGACACCAACTAACTTGACCTAAATACCTTCAGAACCCACTTGCCAGTAGAAATCTGGTCGCCTCCCATCACTTACTGAAATACTTTGCATAATTCTGAGCCTTCTTTTGCAAGAAAAAAACATAAAATAATTTACAGGACTTTTAGGCTAATGCATGCATCAAATCTCCAACACTGCTTAGTCCTGGGTCACAGCCAGCTTCCAGGTGACAGTATCAGTAAACAACACCCACCATCTGAGGGTAAAATGGGAGCACAATCTAGGAAAACTAGGACAGGGAACTTGTTTACTTATAAAACAAGACATCACATTGTCAGGTGGCAGTTACCATATTAGTTTTTCATATAACCCTGCGCTGTGTTGTAAATTTGAAATTGTATTGTAGGCTTTGTCATATAAATACAAGGTGAACTACTTTTGTGGTCTGTTTTTATAAACACTTGCAGGCAATGCTTGCTTACAAGAACTGATTTCAGCTGGTAGGCTAAAGCCCAGGATAACTGGTTAACAGCTTCCCTAGGCTAATTAAACCAAGCCATTCCACGCTCACCTTATTTTAAAACCTTAAACAGAAGAGTACGGTATATGGTGGCGATTCAGCAAGGTTATCTAAACTTTCTTTCAGATACCTCCAGCCGAACTATTTTATCTTTAATTAATTAATGAAGTTCTCAATGAATTAATTTCAAATCAGCATGATAGTAATGATGCTGACTAATGTATTTCTGCCCCTGGTCAAAGGAGAGGACTGGAGTTTGTGATTAGGTACTTACCGTCACTGCTGCCGTCGGGCTTCTCCAGTGTTACGGCCATTTGGGAGTCACCACTGCCATCTGCTTCTGCGATAAGGCAGGGGACACACCATTACATTTTATATGATAAACATGTACACATATGCAGACATCACTCATTTTCATTGGATGGACTGCTACCATGATACACAATGTGGATGAGCACATTCTTGGCAGGTCTGTCCCTTGCCAAATAACTGGTGGAAAGCCCTTCAGTATTTCTTCAGAAAATAAAAAAGTGTGTCTTCCTGTCTTTCCCGTGGCTCACAGGAAGGAAGAACAACCCTTTAAGACGAAGAGCCCCCCCCTCAGCAACAAAGGTGCACCACACCGCTGCCAACTGGCCACCTCTTTATCTTCCAGTGTGCTGCTGTCTTAAAGCCATCATACAATATAGAAAGAGCAAAAAGGCACAAAGATGCTGATCAAAAGAGAACCTTCAAAGCAAATGCTGGAAGTATCCCTTCCGGCTTGCTGCAGGCCTGTCCACTAAATTTCCCTTTGATGCCAGAAAATGCCGGGCAAAGAATGACCCAATAACAGAAAGCAGGCCATATGGTTCCTGGGGTGGTGTAGAACTCAGCTGCAGTCCAGCTGCAGTCCAGTTTTCGTCCCCCAAACTGACTATATGGGTATGATTATGAAATGTTCAATTTTCATCCAGGTAGAACCACTTACTCCAGACATGCCAAAGAACCTAAACCACAATTGTTTTTATGATTGTGTGAATCCTGCCTACTGATAGCCACATGCAGTTTACTTCTATTGGGAGCTAAAAGAGAATAACAGCTTAAAAACAGCACATCAGCAACTGGAGTATGCATGAAACCCAGGGCAACTGGTACATTCTGTCCTGGGAGCAGCAAACCACAGGCCATTTCTGCAGGGATCTAAGAAATTACCTTCACATAAAAGGTGTCCCATTGTGCACAACAGACAGGCTGGAGGTAGCACAAAATAGACAATTAGAGAACTCTTGCAGCCCACACACTGGGTGCAGGGAGTGGGCAGTCCCAGGCTAACAGGGTGGGGGGTGCCTTCAACACAAATGACAAATATTGGGACAGGGCTGGAGATTACCGCAGTAAAAAAAAAAATGAGACTAGAACTTTCCTACAGTGCAATTAATTTATTCCTTTGACCTTATACACTTACATCTAGCCACTGAATCAAATGTAAAAGGCAGTGCAGGGGGAGGTATTATAGCCATTGCTGAGTCCTGACAGCTGCTAGTACAGCGAGCCAAGGGAGAGCACAACAATTCTGCAACTGTGTCCATCAACAGTCCCACCACCCAGCCCAAAAAGGCACAGCTCAAAACTTTAATCCCTGTGAGCTCAATACAAACAAGTAAACAAGTAAATAAATGAAGAAGCGCTGAAGTAAATGAAAATATGGTTTGCCATTCTGAAAGTTCAAGTGAAGTTAAGCATCGACGATAAGTGTCTGTAAGAGCCATGTGGCCCCTCAGGCCAGAAGATCACCACAATATGGGTATTTTGTTTCCTCTCTCACTGTCCAGTATCAAATCATATTATAATGAAATTGCTTCTATTGAGTAGCATACACATTATAACCCCTACAGAAATGACTGTTCACATGCTTAGCCATTTATGGAATTAATTTTAAAGTGAAGTCATATTTGCTATATACCCCAAGCAGAACTTAACAGCACAAAAGCCATGATTAATGACGGCATTAAATTCCCAAAAGTGATATGCCAGTCTCTTTCATTTAGCAAGATTTGTCATATATCCAAGTTCTGCTATGCTAATCCGTTGCGGTATCAACAACCTTCAAAAGAGCAGTAGGACTTTATGGAAGCTGCTCCCTGAGGGGGAACATATTACATATAGAAACTTGGTGTTAAAATCTCCTTGGCTAACCATGGGATGCAGGGGCCTCTTTTAAACCCAAACTGAATTCTATTAACCAGTCGTGTGACAGGTTAAAATAGTTACTATTTGTTCTTATGCTTGTGATGTATAAATAAAGCACGCCCAGAAACTCAGACCGTGCAAAGACAGAGAGATGAAAGCACAGATAACAAAGGACACAATATTGTATGTCTGTTACTGCCTCTCTTTGTGAATGGCTAAGCATCTGATCACACAGTGCTCTCGATGCATTGATGCCCCTGGCTCATCCCATACACTGGGCTCCCTCCACAGAGCCAGGATGTGGGAGTGCAGGCTGACAGACAGCACAGAAACCCTTTCCAAATTCCTTAAATATACAATGTTGAGTAAATTAGTGATGAATCTTAGATAGGCAGTTTTTCATATTTCATGGTCATGGTTAATCATGTATGTACTACAATGCAGTTAAAGGCATTTCTATTTCTGCCTTGCTATCTTCAACAAATACGGACTATTGCACAGTTACTGCCCTGAAGAACTTTATAAACGGTTTCCAGCTTCACAGAATAATTGCATTATAAGGAACTGCACAGTTTGGCCGTTGTTCCAATGAAATAACAATGCATTGTAATGTCATATTACAGCTCCTATTCAAGTCAATTATTTAACATACTAAAAAACATCAACAGTTGCGAAACACTTTTACATTATTCAAGGATAATGTTTATTAAAGTAATGTTTCACGTGAAGCATATTTTTTTTATGACTATGGGCTGGACTTCAGTTCTTACTAATAAAGAAGCCAGTCTTCATTAATTTGGTTTGATTGGGGTTTTGCAGCTGTAAGGGTCCTTTTTTGTTTACCTGCAGAGGAAATTCAATATCGATTTCATGCAAGAAGAATTCACACAGAATGAAGGGGAAAAACAATTTCCATTTGCAAACCTGGATTTATTTATGTGTTGCTTAAGGCGAGACCATGCCGGAATTTATTACGGCCTTGCAAGGATATTGACCTGATTGTTGAAAACTGCCAGGTCCATGTCGATAAACTAAAGGTCACAGTGGAGTCATGACAGAGACACTGAGCAGCAGAACACCTTTCCGAAGAGGAGGGATGTGTTTTAATCATCTTCAACAGCATCTGTATTTCTATTGACAATTCATTTTTATATCCAACAGCTCTTAGGACAACTCCATCAAGCAAGAACTACACATGCTAACAAGCATAATTAGGTCAGGGTTAAATGCTGCCTCCTACTAGCTGCTGTTTCTCTGCTATACCATGAGTTGTTGGGAAAAGTGTCTGTAGATGTGTCTGTACATGCGGCCAGAGATCCTCCCACCTTTGTGTTTGTGTTTATTAAAGTCCCTCCAGCCCCCGGCAGAATGAACCATATCCATCATACCTGTATCTGCATCCAAACACCTCGCCACCTGCGCTGTGCCCGATTCCGCTGATGGGCATTTCGACCCATCTGCACTTGGGCTGCTTTGGCTCTCTGTTGTCGTACCGACTTGGGCTAAAAGCACAGATAAATAAATAACGATTTAAATAATTGTATTCATTATTAATCCCTTCCGCCGCCTTGTGCGTTGTATTGCCATTCCTTCCATTTATTTTAGGGGGTGAGAACTAGCAAGTCTGATTCCAGCGATTACCTTTATAAATGGAAGCTTTAAGACCTCTCTTCCCTGCTTTTTTTGTCACCATGCGGCTGAGAGCTCCGTCTGCAGACGGTGTAATCTGTCTTGGAGTTACACCAGCTGAGCCTCTGTTCTCAGCTCTAACACCCTGACTCTGCCAACATATGCGGCAGTCTTTGTTTAGTGCCATGCATTCTGCAAATCCATTCACTTCGGTGTCACACTGCCAATTAATGATAACGGGGAAAAAGGGGGAGTTTGTCATCTTTTCTTCCTCTGCCTTGGCATACTCTTGTGTCATTCCTTGCCCTTCTTTATTTTTAAAGCGAGACATACCATTTGTGGGGAAAAAGGCATACTTGTATGACCTTTCCATTGTAAAAGGGATCTGGAAGGTTCAGTAGAAATGTAAGGTACTTTCTAAAAAAGAAATGTAATTGAGCTGAAATGTAATTCAGTGCTATTCAGGCAATTGGACATGTAAACATATGAAGTCTTGCGGTTCCAATTTTTCTAATGGGCCATTTAATGAAAGCTGCATTTTGTAGGCCAGGGGGTGAATTTAGTACAGCCTGACAATACCCTAGGGGGATTATTCCTCATTAAGGTCATGGTTGGTGAGTCTGAGCCCAGCTGGGGGGCAATGACTTGCTGTAAACAGAGGACGATGCCAACGGCGCTGTCCAACCTGGACCCCTCTCACTGAGTGGAAGCAGTGTCTGCTAAGTGGGCTTACCTGCAGCGTCTGCAGCACAGTCCATATCTTCCTCTTTGAGTTGGACCCCCATTGGGTGCTTCTCCTCTGACTTGCCTGGGGATAGAGAGAACAGCGATTGTTCTGAAGTGAAACAAGTGGATATTACACCAGCATTACACTGATGTCTCTCTGATGAAAAACCGCTTGGTTTCCAGTTGCGTATCTGAGCATGACCAAACCTTCAGATGCTTACCAAGGTACATATACAGTATGGACAGATGTCCATACAAAATTGTTTCCAGAGATGGTCTAAATGCTTATTATACAAACTTCATGTGTTTTTATTTGCATTCATAACTTCAAAGGGAGCTTTTTTGCTTTTGTTTAATTCCATTTCATTAGTACAAAAAACAGACCTCAAAGACCATGGCTTCCACTCAAATGTGCTTGAAATCAGGAAAAACCAGGCAGCTGTGAGCTAAAAACCAGTTCCTGGCCATCATTACTCAGTCTCCTGCCAAAGCAGTGTATTCTGGGTACAGAGACCATATCAGTATGTGCTAAGGATTAGGGCTTTCACCGTGGGATGGATTGCTTTGGTAAACTGGAGGGACACGTCTTGCTGTCATGCCACTGGGCACTTTGCTAGCCCACAACCCTACGGTTTGCAATCCCATTTCACATTCTCCCATTTTATGAGATCATAGCATTCTTTTGAGTGGTTTATCATTGTTCAGGGAGGCTCTTGGAAATGTACAGTCTTCCTGCAAACCCCCATTCAGCATTACATAATCAGACTACAAGGAAACCTGGCAGCACATTGCAGGCTCGCCATGGCTGTGGGTCTCTCTGACTGCTGTCTGCTCTGTTTGGGATCAAAGGTTCTTTCAACATAAAACACCTTTCTTCTGAAGCCAGGAGGCATGTGGACAACTAGAGTAATAAGTTGAGAAAACATTCATAAAGGAAGATATTTGCCCATACTATTGTAACAAATCTGGTGAGGCTTTGCTCCGCAGCCGAACCTGAGATTGAAGAGAAAATTACCACAAACTTTAATCTTGCTATATTTGTGGGCAAACTGTCCAGTGGGTCGAAACTGGCTCCACATCCACAGTAGTTTTGTGATCTACTCCATTTGACATGGACACATTCTATATCAAAATCAAAGCCAAACTATAGATTTTGTGACAACAGAGGTGCTGATGAAGGGCTAGACTGACTCCCTCACATGCATCTTACTTTGTCAGGCTCAATCATTAAATTAGTGACATTTTGCTCTTGTGTTATTCACTGATTATTCACTCTACAACAGGGAGAGAGAGGGAGAGTGGGCAAATGCTTTGGAAGCCATTAGTAATCATAAAGCAGAAATATGGTGGACAACAACATGTAGGAGGTCTCAAGAAACTATTTATAATGCAGGCTGTAGTTAAGACCATCGTAAACCTGAACAACAATTACCGGGGGTTATATCATTGTCTTTCACATCCTTATCCATGCTGTCCTCTGGGCTCTTCTCTTGTTCATCTGAAGGGAAAATGACAACAGGAAAATAATGTCTGTCACTATACAGTATTACAGCCCGTTTGATTTTGATTGGCAAGATACCTTGTTATGCCTAGCTCTTAGACTGGTAGCGCTTATTTTAAAAAAATTTATATGCTTGTGTGTGACTCGACAGAGCTGGCACTGATAAAATGTTTGTTTGTGTTTAGAAAATATGCATTGCAATGTACAGAAGCCCAGCACTTCCTGCATATTAAAATGTTCATCGGTCAGTGGGGGAGGGGCAAGGGCTTAAAAACAAAACAGAAAAAACAGGCAGAGGAGCATTTTAAGTGGGAGAAAGAGCTTGGTGGTAAGCATATGTAAATGAGCATGAATGTTCCCTAATTGCTTTTGCGTTCCCAGGGAGAATTGCTTAACCCATCGACCTGCCAGCTCTTCACCCTTTCTGCCTGCCTTTGGCTACCAGCGTCTCCTTGATGTGCCACAGCAGTAGGTTGTGTTTGCGGAGGTCACAGGACAGAGGTGGTGTCATTATGGGATTGGGGGCTTGTTGAGTGCAGGCAGACAGTGGATACCGTTGACGTGCGAACGTGGCTGTTTGTGTTTCCTCAGCACCAGGGGCCATGTTGCCACACTAAAGCCAAACACAAGGCTTGAGACTTTCAGCACTCTTTTGGACAGACTGGCTGGCAGATTTGACACCGGATTTTCCAGTTTCATTTGCCGTGCCGCGGAGCTTTTTAACGAGACATTTTTCTATATTGCTAATATGGCAGAGTGCGACTCGCACCACGGATGTGAAAAGTTCATTGTGCCTCTTTACTGGCAGCGTGCGTCCGTGACACAAAGGAGTGGTGATGTGCCGTGGCTCGTACCAAGTGCCTGACTCGACATCTCCACGTCCCTGTCGAAGGTGTCGTCACGGCATTCTGTGAGCAGGATAACAACAGCGCTCAGGAGGAAATATCCCATTTTCATAAAACTTAAAAGATCTCAATGCAGAGGAAACGTAAAGCAATTCTCGCTTCATTTCAGGAGCCTAGCTGCAGTTATGCACACCCGTCATCACGCATATCCGTTCATGACTGCTAATACAACACAGATACAACATAGTAGTGATCTTTGTGTGAAATAGGGCAGTGCTTCTGTGTAGGGCTCATGCACAGGATGGGGAGATGCCGTTTTATAATTTAGCTTTTTATTTTTACAAAGACAGTAAGGGACATGATTCTTTTTCAGATAATGGAAAATTACTCTCCTTCCAGTATAACACTGAAAACAAAAGTCTCTTGGAGATATTAGGGACTGAAGAGCTTCTGAATGCACAATGAGAACAGCCGTACCTGTCGGGCTCTCCATTTGAATATCAGCCACTCCTTTCTCCTGCTCCCTCTCTGGGAAAAAAGACACATTAAACAAAATCATCCGGGATATCAGACAGCAAGTGACACTCCGGGGGCCTAATTCGGGCCGTCCCAGGCTCCTGAACTGTTGGGAGTCAGGGTCAGTCAGAGGAAATAATAAGGAATAGGTGCCACAGTGTAGTGGTAAGTAGCCTGAGAAGATTAGCCATCCCATTTTGGGAGCTCCAAAAAGTGGCAATACTTAACCCAGTACGGCTTCTGTGCCATAATGACCTGACCACCTATGCTCCGTTGCCCTCTGAGCCACAATGGCCAAAAGAAGCTTATTCCATTTAATTCAGGGCATTAACACACTTACCTGTTCAACAATCATCACTGTGAAATATGACCTTTTTAAACCGTCAGGAGGAAATAATTCACTGCATAAATGTAGTTTCGCTTACACTACATGTCTAGTGAAAGTTCTAATGGGAGTGCCCTCAGCACCTCCAGTCTCTCCTCAATGTTCCCCTTTGGCATCTCTTATTTGAGGCAAGTAAGAGCCTTTTCCAAATCAGTTAACCCAGACGGACATAAGCACATGGCAAAAGCTAATCCTTCACTTGCACTTGTAGTGAATGATTTCTCTAATTTTGCTTAAAGGTTTCAAGAGGCTACCTTTCCCTCCTTAATATAATGGGCAATCACTTAGAGTCTCTCAACTACGCATCAGCTGTGTTTTTCAGGTGAGCTGAGACGCACAAAGGCCACCTAGCATCACAGGCAGGGGCGGGGGGACTCGATCTGACATCGTTTATTGTCCACTCTGCAGAACAGAGCGTGCCCCTTTGATGCTGCTCCCCTGTGAGATCAGAATGAGCAATGGGATTACTGCTTGCTCATTGCCTCCCGGAAGCCTGTGCAGAGGGCAGAAAGAACAGCATGCTTTTTCTGTTTCTTATCAGAAAGAAGGGAAAGTGGAAATTGAAATGCCTCACGTTTGCCTGCTTGTGAGCTGTAATTACATTTCAATTACGGTTTAAAAGCTAGAATGAAACACTTGTCCACTTTCTGCACCCATGTCAGATTGATGTAAATTACAAATGACCATGACTACTCTGAGCAGCATTTTGAGGTAACAAACCTACTCACATGTCAGAGATAGATCTGTAAAGAACTAGATTTCGGTTTGTTCTCTTTTTGATAAGAGTATCCAATTTATAAAAATGGGTCTGAAGAAGTACACTATACTAGATGTCATATTCTGATTGCTTTCTTTCATGTTGAGAACTGTAGTTTTGGTGGTGCTGAAAAGTCCCTGTAAAATGATAGGATGAAAAGGAAAAGTACCATTTTCAAACAGATTATAGTTTGATCAGAACACTGTCATAACGTGTATCCCTGCAATGGGCCAAAACTGTCGCCCAGTCCCTCTCTCAGACCTGCTATTGAATGTGAGTTTATGTCAGGCAGAGAGAGAAGTCAACATTTTAAAAGCACAGCCACAAACAGACACAATTAAGCTCCACATCCATCCATATTGGTGAGCGTGTAGCCAGAAGGTGGCGCCAGTGTAACAGGGTTTTCGCCGCAAGTGGCCTAATTAACCGTACTTATGGACTGATGCACTCCAGGTTACACAGAAACTAGAGCTGTTCAGGTCATCGCAGGTATTGGATTTGTTTAAGTCCTGCATAGATCCTATCCAAATGGGCATCAAGCTATATCAAACATCATTTTATCCATTTAGCCAGAAACAACACCAAAACAACCCCAGGCAGAAGACCAGCGAGCTACCCCAGGATTCCGAGCGCTCTCAACCCCCGCCCACCCTGATGAGCAAATCCCCCCGTGCCACCCCTCACTCCCCACCCACGCGAACCCCCCGACGCCCGCCCCCCGCAGTTGCCTCCCACCAGTCTGTATTCACTCATCATTTCACGTCAGGCCGGCCGGCTGGAGCAGAACTTCTGAAAGATGCATGAGGCGTTTGTGGAATAAAAGCGGCCCCCCCGGCAAGGCGACCAACAGCTGTCGCTCAGGGCCGCTGTGCGCGTGACAGCGGGTGTGCGTTGCCCAGGACACCGATGATCTGGGAGAGACGGCCTTTTGATTCCCAGCATGGCTCCACGCGGCCCTTCTTCTCCTACCACTCCCTCACACACACCTTGTCTCCTCTCTGCCAGGGCACCCTGTTTTGCCTTCAGTCAGTCTGCCTGTCTCTTGCACGGTTGCCTGATGATAATAATAATAACCAAATCAGCATGAAAGTCTCTTTGATTCGTTGGTTCCACGTTTACAGCCCGCAGCGGGAAGGCAGGTGAACGCCGTCACCCTCACGGAGCTATTTTAAGGATTCCCTGTCACACCGGATTTCATTGGCTCATGCTTGTAATTCTTGTTGTTTTGTTTCGTGATTCTTATTCCCGATCCCCGGCTTCTCTGGGATTTCACACAGGTGGTGCGTGGGCACGCTGAGGGGAAATCCAGGGGCCGTCCTCGGAGTGGGAGCGCCCAGCCCTGCTCCGGAGCCGCGGCCCACTGGCGCAGAGCCGTGGTGGTTCATTGGTTCAAATAGGCTCCTCCGCTTCGCAGACAACAGGGGTGCGGCGGGTGGATAGATTGCTACAGGTAAGATAAATGCGTGTGCCTCTGGGCAAGGCACTGCTCCCCAGCTCAGCACACTGCGGTATCCGACGCACTTTACATCACAGCCTCAGACTGCGCCGCGTTCTTATGGCTACAGTCCCACTAGGGCTGAATGAGGAGAGATAATGGAATTCTTTATCTTTATGAATTTTACCTTAGGGGAGGAAAAAAAACAAGGAAACTTAAACACACAAAAGCAATTTTCCCTTGATTAGTACCATTCCTGCGTACGCTTTGATCACACAGCAAATCAGGACAGCACTGTAACCTTACACCATGAGCAATAGATACGACAAGGTGGGAGGGGGGCTGGAGACTGTAAGCGGAACCGTGTAGAGCGCGCAGCACCCCCCCGCCCCCCCCATGCTGACATATGGGCCAGTTCACGAGACTTTCCATCAGTCTCTGGGTCGGCGTGCTCGACCTGGTCCACAGGGGCGGGGGCCAGATGGCGGCTCATCGAGTCCCACCTGCACACGGACGGTCATGGCCCCTTTAAGGAGCCTGAATGTCCCGCATTGGCAGCAGGGCTAACAGGAGATCCAGGGCTGCTCTGTGAGGCAGAGTCCCCACCAGGCCCACAGAGCAGGGCTCCACAGAGGGGACAGTCAGGCCGGGGCCCCGTGTAAAGGGGGGGACAGTCAGACCAGGGTGCCGTGTAAAGGGGGGGGACAGTCAGACCGGGGTGCCGTGTAAAGGGGGGGGGCAGGCAGACCGGGGTGCCGCGTAAAGGGGGGG
>JAODKM010000058.1:6509747-6521856 GCA_026780845.1 Petrocephalus sullivani | reverse complement strand
CTAGCAGTCCAGCCATTATGGAGGTCTGTAAGCAGGAGACATTCTTTACATATTAGTCACAGTCTAGCAGTCCAGCCATTATGGAGGTCTGTAAGCAGGAGACATTCTTTACACATTAGTCACAGTCTAGCAGTCCAGCCATTATGGAGGTCTGTAAGCAGGAGACATTCTTTACATATTAGTCACAGTCTAGCAGTCCAGCCGCATATGAAATAAAATCTTGTGTTTTCACAAAGCATTTAAAATTTCGACATAAGTAATTTCAGTTTCTTTCGGGGACGCCGTTTTTTTTGTAAAATAACAACGGGAATTAATTAGATTTGATTTTATTCCTGACTTTTGTTTTGGCAGCGGAGGCGAGGAGGCGAGGTGCAGCAGCGCATCGTGTAAGTGTAACCCGCGCTGGCCGTCGTGCAAAGTGGAGTTTGAAGAAGGGGAATTGGAGGAGCAGACGGTGGGCTGAGGCATGCGCGGGGCCCCGGGCCCTCTGACAGAAGGATGTGAGAAGTCACTGCCAGCCCCAAGCACCAGTCTGAGTCAGACGCATGTGGGAATGTGCTTGCCTCAGCACCCTTTAATGTCCACTCTGCCATTTGTGCCGCCGTGCAGGAGAGTTTACCTTTGATGAAGTGCTGTTGTCATCCGTTCCGCAAAAGTCTCGCCATCGGAAACTCCCAGTGGGAAAGAGGGGGAACGTGCTTTACACATTAAAATAAATCTATGCAGCAAGGTGATACCAGCCGCTGGATGGGACTT
Source organism: Petrocephalus sullivani (assembly GCA_026780845.1). Taxonomy (NCBI): domain Eukaryota; kingdom Metazoa; phylum Chordata; class Actinopteri; order Osteoglossiformes; family Mormyridae; genus Petrocephalus; species Petrocephalus sullivani. Next base: position 6,521,100 of record JAODKM010000058.1, on the reverse strand, counting down.
GAGTGAAACTGGGACGTCTGTTCGTGTGTTGGACCACGTACACATCACGCAAAGGACCATAAAAACAAAGCAATATTGCGTTGTTAAGCCTTCGAGCTAGAAGCACATTTCTGCACGGGTTTCTCAATAGGAAACTTTAAGGAAGAATCAGTTGGAGTCTTTGGTGAGTCCATGTTTATAGCATAAAAAAAACACTTTACTCTGCCCATCAAAGGTCCTTGTCAGTCCAGCCAGCTTGGGAAGATAATGGTTCAACAATCATTAACAACCAAACTAACAGGACAATTACCCAGTATACTGCATATTTTATATAGTTCAAACAAGCAAAATTGCTCAATGTTTTACCTGATGCATCGAGCGAATTAGTAACAAATCTGATATAAAATATGCAATGAAATACTTATGTGTTGAAGCAAAGTCATACAAGTTATGAACTTATTAAATTAAGATTGAGAAAAGTGGACAAAAATAATAAGGGTTAACCAAGAACATGTCCATCTCCCAAAAACATTACAAAGCTGTATTAACCCTCCTGTCCCGACGGACAGAATCTCGACTTTAATTAATTTCCCTTCCTACAGGGGGTCTTGATTTCCTTACAGGTTTCTAAAAAGCCATGACGACTCATAATAAACACAGCTAAGCAAATTACTACCTTTAAACATCACAGTGAGTAATGCCAGCAGAGACAGATAAAGTCCCCCAGCTGAGGCCTTTCTTACTCAAAGCGAAAAGCGCCATTCAGGCAGTGTGTAAATTAGGAGATGGGCTAACCCATTCAGGCCAAAGCAAACGAGCAGGAATGCGACACACGGCCACCCAGGTATCTCCTTCACAAGGCAGAGCGACACGTCGCTGCGTACAGTAACTACTGACGACGGACTAATCCCGCTTAGCGGAAGCCATCCCTCCCAGTCTGGAGCCATACCAGTGACGCTTTGACGCTACAAATTGTGAAGTGCCAGTCAGAAAAATTTCATGAGGTATGTATCATTAAAAGCTGATCTCAGGAGTCGTGCAACGTCTAATGAATCCCCAGTGTTCTCTTTTTAAAGACATGTTGCCAAAGGAGGGTTTTACGACTGCTACATTGCAGCAATGAAGGCTTCAGTGCCGCTAAATGGAGTCGACAGGTTCATAAATCTGGAAGTAGGTTTAAAGGCTTGGCTTCTCTCGCTGAGCCCTTATCCATATTGACAAAGCAGGCTGTGTATGAACCTTCCTGGAGTCCCGTCACGTGTCCCCAGCATTCAGATTCATGCAGTACCCCTGAGGGGGGCATACACTCCTCTGTCTATAATTCTCACAGCTTGAGGGGTGGAACGAGCGGAGGGAAAGCAGGAAGCGCTATATGCAAATAGCGTATGACACGGACCTGACTGATTCTGTTCCGTGCACGCTCATGTGACGTACATATGCCCCCCTCCCCTCCAAGTCCCCCACCACCTCAGCTTGAAATGGTGCATTAACAGCAGGGACTGAGTAATTAAAACAGAGACATTGAGCATAATTACACCTGTGTAATGTGTAGAAACATTTTCCTTTGAGGCCTTTGGTTCCTGTAAGGAAACCTGTGAAGACAAGCAGCTGTGTCTCAAATTACCGTCTACGATATGTATGGCACATATAAGGGAAAGGAACGGATCCGTGGGATTACAAGGGAAAGGAACATACACACACATATATACATATATACATATATATACATACATACATACATACATACACACACATATATACATATATATACATATATACACATACACACACATATATACATATATATATACATACATACATACACACACATATATACATATATACATATATATATACATACATACATACACACACATATCTACATATATACATATATATACATACATACATACATACATACACACACATATATACATATATATATACATACATACATACACACACATATATACACATATATATATACATACATACATACATACATACACACACATATATACATATATACATATATATATATATATACATACATACATACATACACACACACATACATACACATATATACACATATACATATATATACACATACACACACACATATATATATATATATAAATAACCAGTCAACACATTATACTGATACTCATGTCCCCTGTGTGATGTTATACTCATGAAACAATTCGAAGTCACAGCCAGAGGAAAGCTTTATATAAAAAAATTACAGTACCTACGCTTATAGAAGTTATCACTTATACGGCCTATAATCTTTATCTTCAGATGTAGTCATATATTTTGCATAGATATTCCAGCTTAAAGCCCTATTCATTGGTTTCTAACACTACGTTTGAGGATATATGTGAAATCATAGTTTACTCCACCAAGAGGTGTTTCTCCACCATACAGATTAATTGCAGGCTGAGACTTTTATGCCACAGCTCGGGAGAGAAACATTTCACCTACAAGAAGGTCCAGAACGCCAAGACAGAACAATGAAATAACTCTGGGTGGTGACCAGAAGACCGACAGTTTACCATAAGTCCAATGACTGGCCAAAGGCATGAAGCAAAAAATATGATATCAAACAGTACAAGTAATTCCACAGTTCATTAAAAAAAAATTGTTGAATCCATAAAATCAGGATCCTTATCTGAATAGTTTCAGGAAAATATTCAATGTGCCAAAGCTGTACACATTTTATTTTATAGCTTTTTTTTATAGACAAAAACAAACAGAAACCTACAAAACCTGCAGCAGCCCGTGAAATGATTTCTTATTTTTATATACTCAATAAACTGCCTCATGGCCTCAGTGACTTCAGTGAAGGGCCAGAGGGCTTGCAGGACGCAGATCATGAGCCAAATGGCCAAGGTAGGCGTTAAACCATGTGACACAGCTTTAGAGCTGGGTGCTGTACAGCGAAGGGAGCAGAATCTGTACAAGCATGTCTCTGCACCTGAGTGAAAGAATGCTACCTTCCCAGCATGCTTTAACTGGGTTGATGAATGACAATGACCATCCAGGCCCTTTCGTATGTTTACAATTTTTAAAGCCTGGGAGAATCTGAGATGAATTGCCTTGACCTGATAGGTCAAATAGCAAATTTAATTTCTGTAATAAAAACAAGGTACGGTGCAGCGGCAACGTGAATGTCGCTGGCTCTCAGCCCTGGTAGCCTTGTAATGTCACACCCTTGAGACTACAGCTGCAACAACACTAGTACCACACACTGCCTGGGATGTTCTAGAACTTTTGATTAATGTTTTGATGCCACAAAAGAAACTATAAAACTATAAAATATTTGCTTGTGTAATAGATGTAACGGTGAAGTGTGCATGTAGGTAAGTATCAGAAATGACTGCGGAAACAGGGCCAAAAGAAGCTCTCCTAACAGTATAGGCATAGAACAAAACAGTGGCACAAATTATTTGCCGGTAATGCACAGAGACCTGCAGCATCATTAGAGGTCTTGCAGAACCATCACTTACTAAGACAGGGGGCCAAGAGGGGCTGGGGGCGGGCAGGCCGGGAGATAAAATAGCCCCACATGGGAGAAGAAGGTTCAACAGTTTGTTATCCACTGTGGGGCAGCAATTTAGTGAATGCAGTGCCCTACTAGCAATGGCAGCAATACCTCCTTTCCAGGTCTGCTCCCTACTACCTTGTCAGGAGACACTGGCCCCACCAATGCATTACAATTAAGTTCTGTTCTTCCACACTTGAACTTGTTAGACCAGGAAGATCACTGAGAAAGTGGTTACCACTGCCGTTTCCAAAGATAGTTACTCCAGAAGGTTGGTAGTTGACTTTTATATATATAACCAAAAAATATTACATATGCAATCTCTTCCATCTTGCAGAGCTATGGTTACTAGCACTCTCAAAGTACTGGAATCATCAATCATAAGCACTAATCAGCTGCACTTTTTGGTGACCTCATTACAGTGTTCTCCCAGTCTTCACAAACCCATGTTCTTCAGGTGATGCATTCACTTAAACATTACCAGACTCTGTCTGGTATTTCGATACATTTTAGTTGGGGTCAACGGTGTAACTGAATTTTTCACAGGCCATGAGTGTATAGTTCCTACCAGCGTCTGCTTAAAGGAGGACCCTCACTTAACACCTTTCGTAGCTGGTAGCTCTGCCAATGTGGAAAACTTTCTTGAGAGGAGCAAAATGAACTGGAGACAGCTGTTTAAGCCCCACCCATGCCGGCGTGTCAGGTGCAGACTCAGCAGTTAGCAGCTGAAACAGGCCCGCAACCTTCATTTTGGGGTCAAACAGCAGTAACTCTGAAACTGATGAGAGAGCTGCCTCACAGTGAACTGGCAGCTCCTCCTTAACCTTAAATCTATTACTCCCTGGGAGACAAGTAATGCTGATTGGCTGCTCACAGAGCAGGCTGAGAAACAGCAGGAAGCGGGTACCTTTCGAGAAGAAACGGGACATCTTTTCTTTGTAGATCTTGAAGTCGGTCTCCAGGAAGACACAGAAAATGATGCGATCGATCTGTAAACACACAAGAGAGGTTCCTGCATCATCACAGTTGCATTATCATCAATTAATAAGAAATAATTTAGTTAACACCTCATTGTTTGTGGCTCAGGTGGATTGAGTGTGTCAGTTCATTTCATCTTCACAATAGTCATTCAATGTTTGTTGAATCCGACAAGCAGTAACCGAATGAATGGTATTAAGGTAAATCATTCCCCTGTAAAGAAAACAAATAGTGCTTCAGACATGAAATCACTTAACATGTATGTGAGAAGCTAAACCTGAGCCCTGTTTAAGTACATAACAGGTTACATGGTGCAGTCTGGGTTACTTGAAACTGTCTATCCTCCTTAATAATTCTGTGACTTGGCTCCTCAAGCCCAGTCTAATTTAATTGTCCCATTTCCTGCATGTTACAGGCAGATTCCTTTAAATTATACCAATTCAGGTGCTGGATGAGGGCCACTACAAATGAGACTCAATGGTACCTTTGAAAACCTAGGAGCAAGAAAATTAAGAAGGTCAGAGGGAGGGCTCCAAGAGTTATTGATACAACTGGAAAGGGTGTGCTTTCAGCTGCCTGTAAGGGGACGCCCCGCTGATGATGTCTGATATTTGTTTTCGCCTTCCGGGGAATAACAAACAAACCAAGCCTTAATCTAATTATTGGGCATAGTGATGATTTCCTCACATGGGACCACCCAAAATATACTCACTTCACTTAAACTCACTTCTTTGGACACTGCAGTATCACAAGAAGATGTTACACAACAAAAAATGTATATATTTTTTCTCCTTTGGATTAAGCTGAACGGTGTTAAAGTCAGCAATATTTTTTTAAATCCTTCGTTGCATTCATAATACCTCAATAATATGATATCCAGTGAAACGCTATTAAGTGAGAGTGAGGTATCTGTGCTTCCTAAAGAATATGCAGCTGTTTGAATGTGAGCTATTCTCTCTTTTTCTCACTTGTGATTATGGTTATTCATGTGCTATTATCCTTCCTTTTCTATAGCCCTAGGTATATGTGCCCAAACCACACAAGGGACAATATTTTACTCAGTGGGACAAAAGAAAATCACCCCTCTGTATATTGCAATTCCATGAAACAGGCAAGTAATGCCCACCTCTGTGATCTGCAAAAGAAGCCATGCACTTACAGACAAAAGCACTACCTCTGAAAATGCCTACTGTTTGCCTGCTTAGCGCATGCACACTCATTTAAATCTAGCACTGAATCTTTGGTGGGTAAACAAACAAACATCTTCAGGGTTTCCGAGGTTTAGCCTAGCTGAGGTTGTCCCCAGTGTTCAAGGCTTTTATCCAGAACACGTAGGATCTCTGACTGCTGTAATAATGCTACATATTCTATATACGGGCCCAAAGAAGGACCCCCACTGGGAGAATGCTTAAACTTAGGATCCGTAGAAAGAGGAGAGAAGCATGAAACTCAAGCTGCCTTTAGAGTATGGTAGATTTTCACACAGGAGATGGGGGAAGTTTCTCCATTCGTGTCCATCAAGAGGGGGTAACTGTGAGGCTCAGCTTCTCAGGAGAAGACATTGTGACATCTTTCTGGGCCTAGGAGAAGCAAGGTGGAAACGTCCGGTCTGCAGGAGGACTTGGTTCATAACAACATGGACCTTTTAAAAAGGTCCATAAATATGGCAGGCGGGAAAATCCTAGGAAATGGCCACACATCTGTGCCTCATTGCGAATTCCATTGTGGACCTTTGCAGGGAGACATCTGGCTAAAGCTCAGCATACATCTGCCTTACTACAGGCACCGTGAATCGTAACCCTTAATCAGTGCAAATCCTGTAGACTCCTAGCCATAAGAATGGTGCTTTTAGCAGAAATATCTAAAGAGTTTTGTTGACATTGATTCCATGCCTCATGCCTCCCCAGCCTTCACTCCCACTAAATGGCCCCATACATTTGTTTTAGTGCCATTAAGTCGAGCATGTTTATATTATCTACATGTAGAATATACATTCCCATATTTCTTCAAAATGTAATGTTGTCTGTAGTGATAAATAAACAGTGAATTGGAGAGATTTGTGTGCTCCCCTCCTCCAGTGAGACAAATGGTTCCTCCACTTATAAACAAATCGATGGGCTGGCGCTACTCAGTGGGGGTCCAAGCGCTGGTGTTACTCTCCTGTGATGAATGGATGTTGAGCTGATCCTGACCCTCCTCTTAAATCCATGATTTAAGTGCAGCAGCCCACTCCAAAAATCTCAAACCCTCCCCTGAGTTCCAAAGCAGTAAGAGGCTAAACCTGTCTTCTGACCCATACAAATGTCACTGGACAGAGACAATGGCAATTTCCTACTCACAGAGCAGTACTCAGATTCCCCATGCAAAAATTAGTAGGGAAAGTAGAAACTGTCAAGCCAGGTACCAATTTAAGCCCGGTAATGCTTGAGTATGTGCGCACTGTGAGTATGTGAGCACTGCGAGTACGCGCACACTGCGAGTACGTGCGCACTGTGTGGAATAGCCGCCATGCTGAAGCACAAGCTAGGGACAGACGCGTATTGATGTGGCACACTTACTGCCCCCACAGACCTCACCAGGGACAGGACTTTTCTGAACAGCTGCTCCATTTGACGCTGGTACCATAGTGACCATTGGGTGTGTGTACGATTCGGCGAGGAGCTCACCAAAAACGAGCCTTCGTTTCTCATGTTAATTATCGTGCTTATTTGCATATTAAATATTTACGCTCGGGGATGTAACTGTTCTGTGCTGTTACACGTTCATTTTCTCTCTCATTAAACATCCCACCTCAGACATTAATTACTATAATGGCGTGCAGATGTCCTGTATTCCTGTGTTTATTCTTGTCTGGAGATTTCAATGTGAGGCCATTCTGATATTTTTTCCACAGAAATGGAATAGTCCCACAAGCGCCTCATCCCCATCAGCTTTGAAGATTTCACAGTGTTATAAACATTCTACAGAATGACCAGCTCTGGCCATGGTACCATGGTAGCCTTGAATAAAATAAATTTAAAAAAAGAAAAGAAAGACAATTATTCCTGCATCTGTTGTCTGGCTTTTATGTGTGAATAAGTACACCAAATGGGGTTATTTTTCTTGGACATTACTATAGCATCACACAGTCTGCAAAGGCTCAGGAGAACAGTAGATGTCGGTTACCACGCCGATGGTGAGGAATCCGTGTGAGATGACTGTGCATTTTACGAGAACCAAGGTTGGGGAAGTTAATGGAAGAATAATTAGAAAGCTGGAATCGCTGCGTGTTGGGCATCATGGTCATTACTCATCCCTGATTGGAGGGGATGCTGCCAAAGAGAAGGTGCTAGACTGTGGGGTTTCTCAGCACAGGATGGTGGGGTCAAAGGGAGCCAGAGGAACTGGGGGCCGTTGAGGCTGTACGGTGATGAAAGGTAGGCATTCGATTGAGAGTTCACTCTGTGGCTTGCTGGGGTTCATTTAAAACAGAGCTGACCGCCATGAGGCATGAAACGCTGGTTTAGCAACCCTGTAAGCCTCCAGCAAGATACATCGCCGTTAAAGCCGACAAACCTCCAGCTGAGTATAACAAGCGAACTCAAAGTGCAAGCAGACTCTGTTCTGTCCGTCTCGGAAATTTTTTTTTTTGTTACTTGGTGGAGAAGATAGTGAAGCGGGACCCTAGCAAGCGCGTGCTGCTAATCTGAGAGCGCTTTGGCACAGTGACTCCCAGCCACATATGCGACATGATTGCATCTTGAACCCAAATTATCAGCAGAGTGCTCACCAGCCGGAGAAGAGGCGCATCCACAATGAACAGAGAGGTCTGGTAACAGATGATCCATCATCACTGGGCACCCAAGCTTGTAATTACATTCAGGGCACTGCCAGAACTCCGACACAGTGGAAACACACACACACACACATACGCACACGCACACACACAATCACATAGTGTCTGACATGCTACCACTGATACCAGAAAAATATTAGAATATGTTGCGTTTGCATGCGGCTGATTGCTTTTATGGGTCTGACAGCCATAGATAGTCCAATGATGAGGCACTCCAGAAAGACGGCATTTCAGTTACTGCCTCAATGAAAATGCAGGACAAAGGCAAAATTGTTTTTAAAAAAAAATCAGATTGGTGTTATGAAGAATGAAACGCTTGAAAATGATCACACAATGAAGAGTAGGAATAAGCTAGCAGAGAATATGGATTTTTTTTAATGTATGCAATCCTAAGTGAGCTTTAAAAATACATAATATAGAGAATACAGCATTATATATGGGAAAATAAAACCGAAGCCGACCCAGAGAGATTAGCAGTTAATTTGATAAAAAGTATTCATGATAAAGCTCATTTAAAATTCATGCTGAGCGCTGCTGCTGTAATAAAGGGCGCATGAACTCCGATGTGATGTGCTTTCAGAAAACATCAGGCCTAAATAAAAGAGAAAGGCCGCATTCTCCGGGGCGCTCTGCAAAGCGGAGGTGTCTGCAGGGCCCCCGCCGAGAGTCAGGCGGCCCCTTTCCAGCTCTGATTATGGGCGTAATTACACACACCTGAGCCTGCACCACACGACCGGAGAGTAATTAAAAGGCCCCGAATGTGGGGGGCACAGGACCCATGGGGAGCCAGGGAGAAGGACAGCATGCCTAGCGGAGGTGCGTGAGACACCGCTGACGGCGAGGACACCGACTGGAAGAGGGTGGCAAAAAAGGGGGAGCCGAATCGTCAGAGGGGCGTCGGCGTGACACCCCAGCGACACAGTAATGATCAGCGTAAACGGAAGAGACGGCGTCACACTAAGATACATCCGGCCTAGTTCTCCTTGTGTGCGTGTACTGCCACGTTCTGTCTTTGTAAAAATAGCACCCTGAGGCTCAGGGAGGCGATATTTTATCCCGGATGGATACATGTATATCGACAGGCAGAGAATAAAGATCTCCTGAATTGTGAATCACGCCTGCTCCCCGCTACCAATTAGCGCTGGTAAGATTGAACGACTCGCATCGGTGCACCGGCATAAAAGTTCACGACGCAATCGCTTCGATTAAAAAACTGGATACAATTTTGGATGATATCTGAATGCATCATTTATAGCTTCTTCGTATAAATCGGCAAAATACGTTTTCTTAAGTAGAGGCCCTACACCTTCATTATTTAGAAACGTGAGCAATTATTTTTGACCAATTATTTTATATCTAGATTGATCCACCCTCTCTAAACTGTTTCTCAAGCATGCTCTCTCATCCGCAGTTCTGCACTGCTGTCGAGCTATCTGCATATCTGCAGCACATTGAATTGCATAGCATCACATTGCACTGAATCGCTGACGATGCATCGAGATGTGCACTGCATCCACCTCAGTAATGGAGATACACATCCCTGCTAATAATTTTTTGTGTTACAAGCATGAACACAATATATGTTACTGCATTTCATAAGCTTTGTACTAGACTCTATTTTCTATGAGTAATAAAAGTTCCACCTGTGACATTTTTGTAACGATGCGGAACCTGAATGGAATAAATTATGCAACAGTAAGTCTTGCACTTCTGTACACTGTAATGGTTTTAAAACATTTTCTGCAGAGCTGCGGATAATGGTATCTGGCCATTAAATAATTACAATAATTGCTTGTAAGTTTATAATAATCCCTTTAGGAGGATTATCATAAAGAACAGAAAATACCCCCTTCCCCCCACCGAACCACCACCCCCAGCAGAGAGAAGAAAGACACATTAATGTAAGAATATTACATGCCCATATAAAATTACACTCAGTGCTGATTACAGCTTTAGAGAGGATATGCTGACTGTCGATATCAGTTGGATGGGAATTTTAACCAAGCATTGGGGATCACAAATACGGCTGGTGGTCTGCCTGGGAATTATAAACTTGTGCTTTACAGTCCAAATGCAACATCCATCCATTTGAGAATTAAGGAGAGAATGTTCTAAAATGGCTTTCCTCAAAAGGATAATAATGTACTGTATGAGGAAGTATCATTCAATCATTCATGCCAAGCAAAGTAAGCATTCAATAGATAAATATTTTATATCTATTTACATCGATTGGACTTTGCCCTCTCACCGATGGACCATTACTCCATTTATGATTATTAAAAATTTATATCATTACAAGCGCACAGAAAAATCATCCCCTGTTTCCATCCCTAATGCTAATATCCTGAGTAAATGCACTCATTAATCTCTGCCGTTAAATTAGCAAAGGCTTAAATCATTATTCTGGAGAGTTTTAGTACTGGATGCCATCCTCATACAGGCCAGTTTGCATTGCAAAAGTGCCTACATTAGGGTGTGGCCATCTGCTATCGCATATCTCATAGCTACACTTCTGTCCGGGGGGACATCTGAGAAGGAGAAGATGCTTTGTGACAGAGACTGGCTGGAGACACATGCACGTAATCAGGAACGTCGCACCTCCAAAAGCGAGGTGCCCAAAAGGCAGCAAGCCCTTCATCATTTCAAAGTCCACCTAACAAAAGCTCACCACTTACAACAAAAATACTTTAATCTGGAAATCAAAAGGTGGCCAGGAAGCATTTTGGAAGTCATTCCCCTACCCAGCAGAACTACAAAGTGTGGAAGACAAAAGACTTCAGTCTTTCATGGTTCCACCTCGAGAAGGATCATTTAATGTTGGAGTGAAGTACAATTCTAGAGATGCTTCTGTGTTTCTATAACACAGATACTTTAAGAAAGTCGGCCAGCATTTATTTTTGAAACCTATAGATTGTATACAAACCACATAGTATTTGAATCATATATATATATATATATATATATATTAGGGCTGTCAAAATTGACGCGTTAACGCGGATTAATCCAGCGTTGTGATT
>JAODKM010000058.1:6491840-6506598 GCA_026780845.1 Petrocephalus sullivani | reverse complement strand
GCCGAGATCCCCCTCCACACGGCACAGCCAGGAGGGCTGCTGAAGGCCGAGATCCCCCTCCACACGGCACAGCCAGGAGGGCTGCTGAAGGCCGAGATCCCCCTCCACACGGCACAGCCAGGAGGGCTGCTGAAGGCCGAGATCCCCCTCCACACGGCACAGCCAGGGGAGCCGCTGGGTGCTGAGAATACAAAGTTGCGTCTTTGGGATAGTGAAACACTGTTTGCTGATTAATTCCGCTGGCTGTAATAGACCAGAGTGGGTGTTTTTATATACCCGGAGCAGCAGCCAAATGCCTGCAGCTCAGTCGAGGGTCACTGCAGCTCACTGGCTCACGTGCAGCTGCAGTGAACCACTCCTTCCCAAACCAAGAATTACAGGACGTCGGGAAATAATGGGGCTGGAGGTCCAAAGGCCAGAAAACAGATGTCATCACTCTGTGAAGCAGCTTCTACAAGCTAAGCATATAGCTAAATTGTTTTGGGTTTTTTTTTTTCTCTCAAATCTTACTTCATTTTGCTTTTACATAAATAAATGGCCCTTTTTTACATTAATCCCTTTTAACTGTCAACATTGGCAGACCTATAAATCTGTTTTAACAAATGGAAGAAACCAATGATTAATATCAGTGGTTTTTGGGTAAGCTGAAACACCATGACACACAAAACCAGAGGACTGAGGGCCACGTGGGAATAATCAGCACCTTTATTAGACCCTGATCATGTGACCTTCCCCACCCGAAACACAGTTAGCCACTCCTTTGAACCCCGAGTTACACATTCTAATGCAGATACAAGGGGAGAAAAGCATCTCTGCAGCATACTTCATATTTGTCTGCCTACTGTAACAGCCTAGCCCCCTGCTGGCTCACCTTCCCCTTGGACTCATCCCTTGAGCAGTTCAAGCCACCGCAGTGAGAGGAGTTTGAGGGTCAGCTGAGTTGTAACACATTCCTCTTGTCCCAAATCCCTTCATTGACTGCCCACTGAGTAGCATTAAATGTCAAGTTGAATAACTGGTGTGCTTGTGCTCACACACTGCAGAACGTGCTTATCTCTGCAGCGCTGTGGGTCTGAGTAATCCCACTTTGTCTGTGCATTCTCAAAGAGTTCTCTCCGATGGGTCCAAGGATTCAGCCAAGATTCCCTCAAAGCGCAATGACTCCTGGTAGGAATCGCTCACAAAATCACAGTGCAAATGTTCCTCCTCTTCCTACCTCCCCCCATATCCGTCTGTCTCCACGTGTGGGTTAGACCAGAAACTGAAGAGAAATCTGTTCGATATCAGCACTTCTGAAAGACAACCAGTTATATTTGAACACAGATCCTGCTACATGTCAAAGTCAGTCCTCAATTCCCAATCAAGAGCATACTGATTACAGATTAAGGCATGGTTATCATGAAAATGTCATAATCCTCCCCCACCCACACATGTTTAAATCTAGTTGTAGGGGAACAAATATTGGGTGGTTGTATCATGATTTACATTTCCATACAATTGGCACAGCAACCTGGGTTGAAAAAGAACTGAAAAGTAATGGAAGTAGTATCACTTTAAACATCAGGTATGCTGGTCTGTTTTGACATTTTTTGTCCATGAAAACTAGGGAGGACACACACATGACAAAACTGTAAAATGCTGGGTAACAAGAGGCAGAAAATGGACTGTGGTGCCCCTCTGATGCCTCTTAAAGTGGGCTGGAGGCATTTAAAGATCACAGGCTGGGCCTTCAGGACAGAGTTTCCTCCTTCATATCTGAGTCGTCCGCAGAAGGCATTTGCTTTCCCACTGCTTGAGCCAAGATCTGAAGGCAAGGGGCCGGATAACCTCAGGCGATTTGTCTTAAGTTTCCGGTAAGGTGTGGACTTGTGTATTAAAAATAGCATAATCCGGGTCAAAGGAATACACATTCAACGGAAAGAGAAAGCGTCCCGGAAGAGGACCCTCCCCCCCCCCATACCACTGACATATCACACAGACGCTGCAGAGAAATCAAACTTACAGCAACCCAGGGAATTATGCTGAATATTTCACCTTAAGAAAGCAAGAACAAGTACAACAACCACCAAGTTTCTTGCACATAACAGCAATAATTCAGAGCCTCCTCACACCCTCTTTATGCTGAAAATAAAGCTCAGTCACGAGTCATTTGCCTAACCTGAGGGTAAAGCTGAAATTCGCATTGTGTTGCGGAGCAGCTCTTTTGGTCCTTGGATATTAAAGCATTACTTTGCCCTGAGTAGAACCATCTCAAATGAAGGAGGATGGCCAACTCTCTAACAGAGCCTGTCTCAAGGCCATGCATAGATGGGAGACCGCATGTGCTGAGCGACGGAGGTGAGGAAATAAATAGAGAGGAAGCCTGAACATGGGTGTGCTGAGTGACGGAGGTGAGGAAATAAATAGAGGGGAAGCCTGAACATGGGTGTGCTGAGTGACGGAGGTGAGGAAATAAATAGAGGGGAAGCCTGAACATGGGTGTGCTGAGTGACGGAGGTGAGGAAATAAATAGAGGGGAAGCCTGAACATGGACCAAGCCTTACCAACACAAGGAGATGGAGCTGGTTTTTCCGAGCACATGGCATTTCAATGTGCGCCACGTTCCTGCTCCCGGTTTATGGCTGCAGAGATGTGCACATGCTATCTCAACTTAGTTGCTGACTTCTGCCAGACAGCTAGTAATACATAGAAATAAGGGGGTCACGTCGTGCCATGGGTGTCATGGCCCAGCTCCAAAATGTGCATTATTTCCCCGAATCTTACAAGATTTACTCAAACATGCAATTTCTTCCATACACAGTTTAATTTGGGGGGGGGGGGGGCAGCAGAAAACTCATTAAACCACATTCAGCTCGCACGCATCCTTTGGTAAACGCATTACATGCTCAGCTTTACGAGGGTGGATGGGCGCCAAATGGAGGCAAACACCACGCCGTCTGAAATAATAACTGTTATTATATCTGCAGTCTCGTCAGTCCAAAGGCGGAAATAATTGGGACTTAAAATGTAAGCGATTTGCAAAAAAGTTGCCCGTGTTCCCTGAGGAATCCGCAGACAGATTTAGTGGGGCGAGCAGCTGCACACAGGTATTCAGAGCATCACTACCCCTGTTCCATGGGCACATCTAAAGCAGGCACCGTATTCAGGACGCGTCTCAGCATTTAAACTTGGATGCGAGATACGCATCACATTTCATTTCATCTGGCTTGTAGAAAGGTCACTTAATTTCCAAAAGCTTGACTGGCTTTCATACGAAAAAGGGTTTCTGCAGCTTCGTCCAGCCGACAGCATCCATGCCAGGAGATTTTAAACTTCACCAGACGCTTTTATCCACGGTGCACATGCCAACAGAAAAGAAATATGAAAAAGAGCATTTTATGTGCCATATAGGAGGTTTTACTATTAACCATATTAAAGGTCTCTCCTGACAATTGGATTCCTAGAACAAAGACCTAATGTAACTGTTATGAAGTTCGTCTTGCAGAGTAACATAGCAGAGGCACCCAGTGGGCCAGTTGTAGATGGAGAGCAGGAAAGCGGTGATTTGATCTTCTGAAAAGTAGATCTTTATTACTGTCAGCACCATCGCCCTGTGTCCTTTCTCCAGACACTGTTTGCCTTGTCGGGCCCCAAAGGCAAAGCCACAAAGACAGATGAAGAACACGATATTCAGGCCAATTACCATGAAAATTCACTTGTAGTGCTAGTAAGCCGTTTAACAGAGGGTTACAAATCAAACCAAATTCTAGAGGGTACATCAGAGCTGCCCATGTTTTTGCTTTTTCTCAATCCACATGGACATCTAGTATGTCCAATCAATGAAGGGATACATAAATTGTTAGTATAGACATTAGCCAGCTTAAACTTGGTACCAAATGAGGGTTTTTGAATATAACATATGAGTACAGTATGTGCTAAGTTCTCTGCCAGGAAGGAGAACACTTCTACAAGAACGTCTTCCATAAGTTCCTGTTCACTTAGTCACTGATAGCTAAGCCACTAGAATTGCTGAAAAAGCATCCAGAAGTTTCTACAGTGCAGTTTCTGGCATCAGGGCATGCTACAGATTCGCACACACTCAGTGTCTAATTCCCTAGAGCCATGCATCCAGAAACACCCAGCTATCTAATGGTGAAAAATGGAAGCCCTCCTCCTCACTCGCACTCCATATCCCCAGGCGAGATGGCTTTGGGCAAGCCCGTTACCTCCCACCCCATGGGGTCTGGAAGGGAGGGGGGAGCAGTGAAAGTGGTGGTGGTCTAGGGGCCTTTCAGAGGGTAGACCCGTTTTCCTCCTGAATCCCCAACACCCTTCACACCAAATCGATGGACTAATCTGCAAACTTCAGCTGCTAACCAATATTCCTTCTGGAGCGATTTGGAAGCAGCTGGAAATAGCGAGGAGAAGAACGATGATAAGTGAGGCGGGCAAACAGGCAGCACCATAAAGAGAGCAGGCATGTTAAAGTGGGAAGATAAGGCACAAAGAATAACCCACACAGCACACGCTCGCAGCTCGGCTCCTTTCAGGACGCAACGCAGGCCAGCATATTTTCACGTCCGCAGGCGTGCCTGAGAACAAACACGAAGCCGCGGTTTCCTGCGCTAAGGCCTTTGCAGCCCTGCATGCAGAAAGAGGCTATTGCTGAAACGAAGCCTCTGTCAAACCCACATCTGCCACGTCGTAGCATTACTGGCTGCAGCATTGAGGACACAGTTTGTCCGCAGTAAACCCGATACATCCATAGGTTTTCTTCAGACATCATGGCTTCCTGTTCATTCAAAGCGCCATGGCTCGGATGCCTGG
This sequence comes from Petrocephalus sullivani, assembly GCA_026780845.1. Classification (NCBI taxonomy): domain Eukaryota; kingdom Metazoa; phylum Chordata; class Actinopteri; order Osteoglossiformes; family Mormyridae; genus Petrocephalus; species Petrocephalus sullivani. Next base: position 6,501,792 of record JAODKM010000058.1, on the reverse strand, counting down.
TGGAGAATGGAGGAACAGAGAAGTTCCACTTTCGGCTGAATAGTCTTGTCCTGTATCAAAACAAGGGATCCCGCGGAATGAGGCCTACACACACCTACATGCTTCACATCATCCTGCCGCTTTGGGTGCTAAGACTGTCCCAAGACCCAGCTTTCCATGGCTCAAATCAGAACACAAGTTGCACAAGCCGCTTATTTGCTACACTTTGCTTACCAGCATTCCCCCTATACTATGAGGGCCCCCTGAAATAATCCATCACAGCTGGTCGTCGAAAGCTGAACATCCCATATTCAGGGTGCCCAATGATCTGTCCAATGAGAAGAAGTTCCCAGGGTCACACTACAAAGAGCAGGGGCTGTAAACTGGGTCACTACTAGAGATTTTGGGCCAGATGAAAGCATATCATATTGGGCCCCCACAACCCAGACTAATCCAATTTTGGTCCAGATCTTTCAGGGCCCCATGGAATCAGGGTCCCTTTACGGTGCCACTGCCGGTAAGACTAATTAACGACAGGGTAAAACAGAGCTTTACACAACTATTTAAACAGACCGTCGCAGGACAGCTTAATAAAGTTTATCGGTGTTTCGGTAGGCCATGAAAATTATAAAATGCCAGCTTTTGTACTGCAGTTGTTAAAACTATGATAAACAAGGTCATCAGCTATTCATGTGAAATCAAAGTGATTCATGTACTCAGGGCGTTAATTAACGTTCCTAATAAATACACAGACTTAAGGAAGCGCCGCGAGATTAATTACGGTAGCTTCTGAGAGCAGGCCCGGCACGGCGTCCCTACACGGGGGGATCGGGAGAGACCCGCTAGAGCACACATGTGGCAGAGCGTGGACGAATGAAAATATGTGGAAACCCACAGAGGGAAAAGCTCAGACTAACTCAATATCTTGAGTATCCATAAGTGGGACCCTGTTCATATATCAGTGGTGATATAATTTAGTGCAATTTATCTTTATCTGGCTACTCGCCAGTTAAAACAGTGTCTGGATGTCTGAGGAGACTGGGAGAACAACAGAGTGGCAACTCAGGCTCAGGACAGCCCTCCCATGCATGGTCCCCAAGTTGATGGTCATCCCCAGAACCAATATACACACTCAGGAGCACACTGGCAAGCCTTTCTGCTGGAACACACTCACTCAAAGTAATTCCTATCAGCCATATTGTATTGAGCAGGATGCATGCTCAGTCAAGACCTACTGTATATATTCAAAGAGTATACTCATATCAGTTCACACAGTCTTTATAACTTACCTTTACCCCATGTTGTTTTTACACATCTTTATCAGGAGTGCTAATGATTGTGGAGGGAGCTGTACTGTATATACATAACCCCGCCAGACCAACAGGACTCAACAGCAAGGGGGGAAATGCCGTTTGATCCCCTTGACTCTTGGAAACACATCTCTGTACTACAATTCTGAGAAGTGGTGATCTGACCTTTTAAAATCACTTTAAAGGCTGGATATTTAGACCTCCGTGGCTTGTTGGAGCATTCCCAGAAAAAGGTCCAAGAATTAGCTTATTTTGCCTTGCTCAAAAATGAACCACAGAGGCAGGCAGGTGGTGTAGTGGTTAAGGACGCAACCGTGTAGTTGAAAGATTGCCGGTTCGAGTCCCCGACCCGCAAGTACCGCTGAGGTACCCTGAGCAAGGTACCGTCCCCAAGCACTGCTCCCCGGGCGCTCACGTAGCTGCCCCTTGCTGTGTCACGTTGTCACATGGGTTAAATGCAGAGGACACATTTCGTTGTCACGTGCTGTGGCGCGTCAACAATGACAATTAATCCCCTTTACTTTTATTGTTGGAAGGGCCAGAATATTGTACATTTACATCTGAAATTCATGTCTGTTTCAGGCTTTAGCTTTACACCCTCACCTCTTCTAAAGGTTTAAATTATTCTCTTTAACCTTGGGACTTCTTAGCATTATATATTCCCCTCGGGTTCAAAACATTTAGCTTAATCAGGCATTTGAAAAGAAGGAGACAAAATAGCCATTCATCACAGAGTGGCAAACTAAATACATCGCTAATAACATTAAACTCTGGACGTCCTGAGATAGGGCACAGTCAGGTGACCAGCCCATTAATTCATTTCACCAGTGGCTTAATATCAAATACTTAAGACTTGGTTTTGCTCAGAGTTCTAAACCCGGAACCCAAACCTCCATGTGAAAACTAACACCCATTTTCTTTGCCTGTGTTGCCCTTGCGCAGAAGCCAAAAAGGGCTATCATTTATCACCACTCCTCTCCGCTGTTGGGTCATCTGCCACTCCAGTCACTCCTTCGTCCTGTCCACGCGGCTCCTTACGCCATCCCATCTGGCATCCGTAGTTTGTCAGGTGTTCTTGGAATGTTAGGGAATATACATCGAAACCCACAGCAATCATCATGACAGCAAAAGTCAACCTGAGAACATTCCCAAGAAAGCAACCCACAAAGGATGCACATCCCAAAATCATTGGTATATTAACCCACAGGGTCACCATAAGCCAATGTGCCTATCCCAATGATCAGAGGGTACATAGTAGGGCAAGACTTTAGATAGGATGTGAGTCCTCTGCAAGGCATACACTTACACTCAGGTGGGATGCAATGGGATTCCAAGACCAGTCTTCATTATGTGAAGCTCCAGCACCATGATACACCACATTGTGAATTAATTGTACCACGAAAACTGATGATACCCAAAATTTCTATCCTCCCTCAGGACAAATATTTGCCCTTCCTGTCTTACACCCGGCTTTTGCAGCACCCTCAGGGTTTCGAGAAAAAAAACTTCATCTCTTCACAAGTGTTAATAAAACCCCTCCTCCTGCCTCATGCCGACAATTGGCAAAAATTAAAAAACACTAATTACACCAGGTAGAGGCAAACCATTTGCTGAGTAATTTTTCCTCACAATTAACTTGGGTACAGGAGCCAAATCTAGGCCGATGTGCATTCAGCCTCTAGCTGGAACCAGGGTCCTCGGTACTAATGTCTCAAGGCTGCTACTGACAGCCTACACACCCAGAGCCTCATGAACCCCACACTTAGATTAGTTTGTTGGAAGAAAAGGATCATGGCTGCAAGTCATCTTCCTGTGGTGTGTGGTCAAAGGTGAAGATAGCGAGGTGCAAACTAACTCAGGAGCGGCACAGAGTAAATGCAAGCTGCTCGTACGAGGAAGGTCTCTACTGCGGCATGGCAAGCTTTCTCCTGCACTCATGCCCCCTTCTGCTGTGTGTCATTTATCAGACGCAGGCGATGGCGAGACGTGGGCTTGTCTGAGTTCCCCTGCTCTCCACCTCGCTTTTATCTCAGCAAGCAGCAAACCTGAGACTGTTTACGCAAACGAACGATCGCTCAGTTGGCAATAGAGAAATATTTTGCTCTCATTCATCTATCTTCTCTGGCAATCTTGCGCAAATAAATTTTTTATGGGATAACGCCAATTTCACCTAAAACAAAGGTTCTTGAAATTTTAATACACAACAGCAGGATATCGCAGAATGACTGCTACCAGAAACACACACATCGCTAATGTCAACCTAACTTCCGAGTTTCTGCCGGATTTGACAGAACTGAGCGGAGAACAAACCAAAACTGGCTCCGCTCCTCTTCTTCCCTCCTTCATGGCCCGATTTCTGGCCCATGGTCAGACTCCACAGCCTGCAACATCCGCCTCTTCTACCTGAAGACCTTCAAGGCACGACGCGCACTTCCTTGGGACGCTCTCTGCCAAACCATCTGCTTCCTTTACACATGGCGGGTCACGGGCTGTCGTGCAGCAGGGCCGGGGCAGATTAAAAACGCAGCATGGGGCCCGTTGTTGGCAAACAGGAAACGGCATGCTTCAATCTCCCCCTGCAATGTTCAGTCGCCGTGCTTAGTCACACTTGATGGATGACATGCCTCAGACTGCCGTGGTTTAAACTGCTGTACCGAGGGAAGACAGCGTCTAACAGCTGACCCAACTGGAGGCCCATCTGCTCGTCTTTTGACCCAAACGGCACCCCCCCAGATCGAGTCATAATGGCATTTTATGCTGCTGAGGAAACCACCTCGGGATGGCTCCCGAAGCTGTGCCCAGCACCCGCCAGCCCGATGCTTCTCTTCCATTCAGGTACCCCCACCACCTTTCCCGGCTTCTCCCTCCCCCACCCACGGTATCATTCTGAATGAGTGATGCCAGACCATGACAACAGAATCAGAATGCGGGAGGTGGGGTCACAGGCAGGTGGTGGGAGGTGCCGCTGGCCCAGATTTCCCACCCATTTCTACCACAGTTGGTTCAGCCCAGACACCCGTATCACCCATCAGACTAAACACATCCCTCCTCAATCTTTCAGAGCTATGCAGGACACCATATCGTGCTCCATCCAAATATCTTCCAGCCACTTATCCAGCTGCTTATAATACGCTAGATAACACAGCACCATTTTAAGGATCCGAGCTGCAGAGAGTACATTAAGCTACTATACTATACTACTTTTATACGACACCATAAAAAAATAATAATAAAACAAAAGGAATGCAGAGAAAGTTTCTGATTAAAGTTTCTCATTAAAGGCTGAATCAGTCAAAACACATGCACACAGGTTGGTCTCTGCCTTAAAGTAAGCCAAATATTTGGGAATCCCGCTCAGGTTCCCAGCAGACCCCAGCATGTTGACTGTTTGCCTTTCCACACCCAGTGGTGAGCGCACACGTTTCCGAGAGCCCGCGATCCCTTCAGGATTTTAATTAGACACTGGATAAACATTGATACAGCACCTTTATGGGAGAGAAGCGTCACCGCTCTCGTTTTAATTACATGGTTTATGATCAAATTAAGCACAGACGCACTTTAGTGGCAAATGAGGAAAACGTGTGGCGACCGCACCCCCCGCAGACGGAGAGGTGCGCGCTCCTGCTGCCCTTTCTCTGCGGAAACAGTACAACATTTCACGTGTCTGGCGGTCGCGGATAGCCCTCATCGCCAGCCGCGCTCCGAGACGAATCGCAGGGCTACATCTGAAAAGAATTTGCTGGCCGCTCTGCTGATGTCATGGACACAGTCGCTAAAACATTCAGGGTTATGGTGTGTGAGGAAAATCACCGGCCTGCCAGCTGTCAAGAGACATTTACTATGGTCCCCCGGGTAGCGTGGAGGAAAAAACAAGGGTTCGAAAACCATATGAAAAGGATGACGAAACTACATTATGTGAAGAATTCAGAAACAAGGATTAAGGTTCAAGTTCCACATGTGTGCAAGACTTCAGGCAGAGCAACTTAGCAGGCAATTAAAATCCCTTAAAAACCCCATAAAAATGCCATCACATCACAGCTTTTGCTTAACCTCGTCCAGAACAAGCTGCCGAGATCACTCCCCTCCCCAGCAATACTTCTCCCCCTGCCTAAAAGCCGAAACGGACACAAGATCTTTCTAGATCAAGACTGACAGTCAGCATCCACCCAATTGCTTCTGATTTATTTCTCTATGACCCAAACTTTTCAGCTTACCCCTAGTCTAATCACTTTTGGCAGGTGTGGCTTCAAACATCTCCACTTACCTTCCTGTAAGTCTAAGATCTTTTCTTTATTTTTTCCCCTTGACTGATGAGATAAACATAAAGAATTTTCAATTTGCTTTAAACTTGGCCGCGGTACATTTCAACTTTTTAATATTTTTTTTATAATGCTGAAAAAGGTATTAATGAACCGTATCTTTAAATTCATCAGAGAAATGTAGAGTAGGATAGGATTTCCTTTTTGTTAAAGCCCAGGATGGCCTCCATTTTGCGACTCTCACCAGACCCGCAGTACGACACCAGGGACCTTATTAAAAGATGTTCTCGTGTTTTACTGAGCTGGAGATTGCTGCACTGCGCTAAGAGGTGTCTTGCAGTCTGTTGACCCCGGATGCCTTGACAGCAGTGGCTGTGCGCCGTGCTGAGTACCTGGAGACGGTCCTGCTTTTGAGATCAGAGACCTAGAGATGGCGCTCCTCCAGGACATACCGGCGACTGTCAGTATATTAGGAAGAACCATGACTTCTTGTCACATTTATCACAAGGCGGACGGTGCGTTCGCCTCCCTTTTGGGCATCCAAAGAAGACATGTGTGAATTTAAATCTATTGCAATCAGCAGGGTTGACACTGAAGAGAATGAGAGAGGCCAATTTAAAGAGGAAAGCATCATTTACGCCTTCGACCCGCTGAAGGACACGGGGACAAGGCAGCGGGCAGTCAAAGGGACACCCTGCCGGACGGGCACCACGGGTCGTGGCTCACTGATGGAAAACTTAGAACAACGACAGGCCTCTGCCCCCCAGCACCAGGACAGCTGTCTTTAAGAGAGGATCACTGTCAAAAGGCACCTGTAAAGAAAAGAGAACAAATGAAACAGAACGAACGCAGCTGGCCTGTCATGTGTTTGCACTCATGCAGCGGCACCCTGTAGGGGCTCTCCGAGAGGCGCACTTAGTGAGCGCTGCAGTACTAATAAACCCCGCCCGCTTCACGTGGCTCTCTCGGTGAGCGGCGGGACGGGGAGGGGCTCCATCAGGCTCCATCAGGCTCCATCAAGTGGCATGAATTAGAAGTGAGGATGTGGGGACAGGAGGGAACTTTGTTTCTCTCCCTTTCACCGGTGTTCACAGCGAGAGTTTAGCGGGGAATCCATAACAGACAAGCACCCATGTGGCGAGGAAAATCCCAACATGCCCCCTCCACATTTAACCACCTGCTAATTTACACTTTAAAGTCATATTTCCACCTGTCTTATAAATAATATGATCCCCCTTTCAACTGTAAATCGCAAATAAATATACACGTAACTAAAATTAGCTTAGAACCCCCCCTCCCCAACTGTGTCCTTATATATCTGACATAGACTATGTACAGAAATCAGCACCCATGCAATTCTGCTACACGATTTAAAATGTCGAAAATGGCTAGATAATAAAGCATCAAAAACCAGTGTGTTCAACCTCATATTTGGCCACGTATTTACAGATTTAGAATCAACAGGCGGACCTAATCACCCAAAGCTGTTTAGTTATCTGCAACTGAAAAATAAAGTGCTTAGCTTCACAGATTAAGTTTGAGTGTCAACCATGGCAATATTTATCCTTTGCTGTTTGGGGACACTGCAAAATCTCATACTTTTACTTTGCAATAGACTTTAATGCTTTAAATATGCTCTTTAATATATTCCATAATTCCAACATGTATAATTACCTTAAAAGCCTACGAATAAAGCAGAAGACGTACAGTTCATGGAGAAAAACAATTTATGAGGGAAATTCCACAGAAAAAGTAAGAGGGAAGGATATAACTGAGGATATGAGATGCCATTAAAGTATAGTCTCATTAAACTAGGTGCTTAAGAATCATATCGCAAAAAAGCCCACTCAGTGCATCAGTCTCACTGGCATCCTTATAAGCAGAAGACGACTCCAAATTCGTTCGCTTCCTCTAACCAACTGCCTTAAATATTTCATTAGCATCAAAGGGCACAATTCCTGATAGACGTTTGAAGGTAGATAAGTATTACGTCCCTAATTGCCTGCAGCTTAGCGGAGTAAATGTGGTGGAAAATAACGAGACCGTTTGATCTCGAAGGTCAGAGGCTACTGCAAAAACAACCAAAAAAGGGAAACAACTTCACTCCAAATAAATAAATAAAGTAAAACTATGCATGGCATCCAACTCACGCCACAAAGACCTTTACAATAAAACAGCTGAACACTTTGACAAGCACCTGAACACTTTGCCTGGTTACAAGTTACCCCTATTTATTATTTTGCATGCCACATATTTGTAGCAAACTTATTCATCTTTGCATGGGTGAGTGCATACGTGTGCGGGCATATAACCTCAAAAGCTGATTCCAGACTTATTTGCGGAGATGAATTGTCTGAGACCCAGCATCTGAAGGCAAATACAATGATTACGCTCCTTTTACCCTAAACATGTTAAACTCAATAAATCCCTTATACCGTTTTAATAACAGGAAAGGCCAGAGGCTTGTTTCCCTTTTGCAGAGCCCCTAATATCATATTTCTAAATTTTAGACTTTTTTTTAAATAACCTTATCCCCTCAAGGAGCAAATCTATGTTTCACCCAGATTCTTGCTTCATGGGTTAACCCTGCTAACACATACCGCATGTGCCTCTGCTGTAGAAGAAGTCACATCATAGCTCTTATGGCAAAAAAAAAAGTGCATTTGCATCAGTTATCTTGCAAATCAATTTCACACTGCTATTTACGAAAAGAACACATTAAAAATCAATTCACGGATAAGATTGTTATCCTCAAGATAAATATACACTATTCATGAAATTACCAAATAACTCCTGATGGCTGGAGATACCAGAGTACTTAGTAAATCGATATCCCTGACATGACTACACTGTTGACACTTCTAAACTCTACCTACAATTTTCCGATAGAGGAAAAAAAAAATCCCTGTACGCCACACACAGTCACACGTCCCAGTTACACACCATTTCAAAATCCATTTTGAATACACTATTTTCTACATGATTATATCCACAAACACACCATCGGTGTCCTGTAAAAATGTACTGGTGAGCGACTTAATGAAAGCATTGCAGTCACCAACGTGACATTTGCTGGGAAGGGCATTAAAAGGCAGGGCGAACCAGAAAGGCGACGGCGTTCGCCGCACGCCACGGGTAGAGGCGGCAGGCCGACTCGGAAATGATTCAGTCACGCTGCGATGGCTGCTAAATCGCAGGGCACGTTAAATGGGGCTCGCCGCGGGTCGCCCTCTCCGTGTCTGCCGGCGAGAAAGCGCTAATTAGCAGCAAAACGCGGGGGACGCGCTCCGCCAAGAGAGCCGGCTGATGCGGTCAGCAGCCTCGCCCCTCCCGGGCACGCTGGCGGCAAGCTGTGCGCAGAAACCGATCCCCTTCCCGGCGGTGCAGACGATCGGGGGGCGGCGGAAGCGATCCGGTCGATAAAATGCCAAAACGTCCGGATAAATGAGAGAAAAACGAAATGGCATCCGCATGTGCCGCACTCCTCCTTAATAACTCTGAGCCTGTCATGAAAATGTGTGTCTTGGACAACTGTAACGACCCCCCCCCCATTTTACTGTCATCGCGGCTGTTCTGCGCCCAGCTTCCAGTCTGGCTCCTTACTTAACCCACGTTAACCTCTGACCGCATCCTTCCAGAAACATAAAGTGCCCCGTTGCAATTCTAATTTCGCTTGCAATCTGCCAGCCCTTTATGCGTGATGGGTCATTATCATTGTTTAACATCCTGCTTTGCATATCGTCCCCCATTAATTCATCCCAAATCCCAGAGTAATACTATAAATACTATTCCCAGAGCTGTTTTCGCGGTTTAAAGCTGGAGGATTCTAACGTGGGACTGTGGCATTCTAACCACAGTTCAGAGGCATGATCAAAGACAAAGTGTGATAAACTAGTCAGCGGGGCGGTTTATTTCAGCAGTATAGTGGCCGAGTTTAACCACTTCTTTATAATTTAAAGCTACAAATGTTATACTAATAAAAACTGCCAGGAGGCTGGCATTCCTTGAGACAATGACTGAAACATGGCTTATTGTTCAGATTGCACTGCCCCGTACATCTGGGTGCCGCCCACTCCGGCCCTGTCCGTCAGTGTTTGGGTACGAGCAGCAGGCCCTCCCTCTGGCCCGGCGCTCGGCGCTCGGCAAAGATCAGAGCCGCGACACGGCAGTTCCTTTAACACACTGTGGTATCTGGAGTGCAAAACCACACTGCATTTCATGAAGGTTAACTTACATTATTGATAGCACTTTATTACTTAAAGATGTATTTCCTGGGGGAAGGTACATTTGATCCTCATGCCCCCCCCCCCCCCCCCCCCCCCCCCCCCCCCCCCCTCTTTCCGGCGCCAAAAAGACAGGGGTCCCACCCGCCCCGTGCCCCCCGCCCCCGCGGGGGGGGGGGGG
>JAODKM010000058.1:6479747-6491740 GCA_026780845.1 Petrocephalus sullivani | reverse complement strand
CCCCCCCCCCCTTCCCCCAACTGTGTTTCCAGGACAACAATGAGAGTGGCTACATGCTGCGTGCACCCCTGCTCTGCCGTGGGGGAAAGGCACGTCTCTCGTCTCTTCTGCGTTCTCATGCGTTTGCTTCAGTGGTACTAAATCACACGCCTGTTAGGAGCGGCAGATTCGCGATACAGGGTTTGGTTAAGGTGCAATTCGGGGATGAAATGCCTGTCTAATGCTCTCCCAATTGCTAACATCTGCAGCTGTTCCACAGACAGAGGGTTTTGTTATTACAGAACAGTAGGTGGGAGGCCCTGACAGCAAATGACTACTCTGATATTCGATCTCGGAGGCAGACGTGAAGCTCAGAGGAAGAAGTATGGGCTCAGTATGAGTCTTATTCCCCCTCAAACTGACATACATTTGCAAAGAAATAAATATGACAGGTATTAAGGTGTTGGCACCGACGATAATCCTTCCAAAGAACTCCATAGCACGCCAAAGACATATGGCGCCGTGAGCGTGCAGAACTCATGGAGTGCTCGGTGTCATCTGTTTGTCATCGATGGTACAATATTTTCTGTTCCTTCTATTTTTGGAACGCGCCACATTTTTAACGTCCGCTCTGTCTCGGCATGTGATTCCAGATGAAAAGAAAGATTGTCACTGTCTGTGCGGGCCGTACACAAGCCGATATAGCTCATCAACCGAAAGTTAGGAGTTAGAGCCAGGAATTATACCTATCGATGCCATCCTTCATCTGGAGCAGGCGCGAATCGATGAATGAGGTCCAAATGCCAAACCTTAAACGGCGGAGAGTCTCAGTCTTCACCTAGTGAAACTAGTGCCACATGGAGAGGTGAAGATGGAACCTTAAAAGACAGGGCAGCTGGTACGCGTGAGGACACTTAACAAGGAGCATCTGTGTGTGATCACCATGGGCCGCCAACGCGCATCACACACTGCACTATAATATACCCTCCCTTTGCAGCCAGCGGCTCCTCGTGCCGTTCCCAAAGAGAGACATTCAGCTGCTCTTTCTTCCCCCTTGGAGTTGCAGCAGTTTGAACACAGCTGAAGGAGCAGCTTTCATTTGCCTGGCTCAGGTGGACAGGCTGCGCTGAGGACGGCCACGCGGAAGCTGCTGCCAGGGCATGGGGGGGCGGGGGGGGGGGCTCCCCAGCCGGGCAGGCAGCTCCAGCAGATGGAGTGTGTGATGAAAAAGCAGAAAGCAGCTTCAGTCACATCCTGCTAAAGAAATCCAGAGTTCTGCCAAACCACTCCACGACCTCCTGCTCTCTCTCCATGCAGGAAATCTGCACCCGAGCGGCTTTCATTTTCCACGTCTTAAATAAATTTTGCATACTATTTATTCATTTGCAAAATTCCCTGTAATTCTTGTTTTTGGAATATCAATGATGTACCAAAATAATATATTCTTCTGACATTTAAATTGTCAGGCTTAACTCCATTTCCCTCTACAAAGAAGAACCGATCTGTAAACAGGACGCTAATTCACATTTAGCTAACTGCCGACCCTGTGGGGGGTTACGGTGGGCCAATTGCCCTCAGTGCAGGGCACGAGGTGGGGGACAACTTGGACCGGATGCCAGTCCATCACAAATCATTTGGAGACACAAATTCATCTAATTGGGTGTTTTTTTCTGGGAGGAAATTCGCCTGAGCTCCACACACAAAAAGGCAGGAGCTAAAAGCCAGCCGCCAGCCGCCAGCCCCGAAGCTGTGGAGCAGCACCGATACTCAGTGAGCCACATAAAGTAACACCCCGCTCAGCTGTGACGGCTATTTATGTACCATCGCTTCCCGGCTGAAAACATGGCCCTCACGTTTGAGCTGCACCACTTGTTATGGACCTGTGGCAGGTGAGGATGGTGGGCCACTGTGCGTGCAAGCTGCTCGAGTAATTGGGGAGGCTGATTAATGACCCCCCCCCGACTCCACTCCACTCCACCCCCGGGGTTAAGGGCAGCACATTTACAGCAGGACTGAGCATCAATCCTCAGCTAGGAGCCACCATGGGCACTCGCCATGATGGGTGGTGTTGCTATGGCAAGAACAAAGATGCCATGTGCACCCTGTTCGCACCTCTCTGTGCACCCCCCCCCCCCACACACACACACAAGAACGTGCTGTCACTAAAGAAAATAATTAATGAAATCTATGGGCGCTCCTTCTTTTGTAAGGTCTTTTTTACGCACATCTGAATTAATAACCATACCAAATCCAAGGGTTCACAACACTGACTGCTCAAAACGGTTGGATTTTTTGTTCTGCATATGTGCAGGGAAACTGTGATGCTGTGATGCTTCCAGTTATATATATATATATATATGTATATATATGCCTGTGTGTATATAACCACAAGCTCCACAAGTGGCTGAATTAGTGCACACAGCCATCTGTGTCAACTGTTTGACCTTCATAGCAATTAAATTGGAATCGTGTGTATTCAATATTCAAAGCTGCTTAAATTGGGGCATTTATATTAAGTCTACAAAAGCTGATTAAAGTATATGCGTTGATGGCATTTTCATGGGTCATTTTAGGTTTTTTGTTACTGTACATGGGCAGAAATCTTAACACTGCACTTCCAGAGGTTCTAAAAACATTGATTATATTAGTATTGTGAATCTTATGAACTTATATAAATATACCAGATGATATATTTAGTTAATATATTAGATAAAAAAACCTTCTCCCAAGTTTTTCTGATATACTCAGTAGTTTTGTTAGTCACAATCAGCATGCGAAACCCAGTGAGTCACCGGATCCTGGGTGACATTGTGACGGTCACTTAAAGTGCATCTCTCTCTCATTGGGTAACACTTAATATCGGAAAGGAGGATTAATACATTTTTGGCCAATGGGTAGCATCTAAGCCATGTGGATGATACTTTGATTAATGATTTTGCAGAAGGAACCTGAGAGGAGAGTGTATAACTATTACTCTGGTATTACATGAACTCTGACATGAACATTCATTTCTGTTTCAGTATGTTCTGGGACAGATGGATAAAAGCACTATGCTTATTTTTCTATTCAGCCATTTTATCTGAGGCAATACTACACAGATGATAAGGCCTGCCTATGGTAATGCCTGGCTTCGAGAACATTCTGTGCAGATGAATGAAAACAGGGAGCCCAGTATGCGACCGTTAAGCTGAAACCACTGTCTGACCTCCTCCCTATTTGGACTTAGGCTCTACACAGGCAAAGCTGCCCATCGACAGATACAGACACAATTCACAAAGCACATTAAGATCCAAGGGCACTGAGAACGACGCCTCCCCCCTAAACCCGAAACAAAGACCTTCTCTGTTGCCCACTGATGAATAACCTTCAGCCAGGAACAGCATTGTATTGACCATTTGTAGGAATACATCCTGTTTAGGCTCATGTTCTCCAGTCCGTCTGTGTTCAGCATAGAAAATCCCTTTAAAAGCCGTCATGCCTTTAAAGATGCATACATTAAAGACAATGGATTGTTATTATTTAATTTTCATCGTTAGAATGGTTGTATGTCAGATGGCCTGGCTTTCCCATTGTCTCTGCCCTGTTTCCAGTTGAGCGAGGTAGGTGCCAGAGTGCCCGCAGCTCGGCACGGTAGCTGGAGCACCGTGACACCGGGATCCGGTCTCCCGTGAGGCAAGCCCAGGCCGTCACAAAGGGCCATCCTGCTGGGACTCACGCCTCAGTGCTGATGGTGAATTAGGCCACTCTATGCTCGTGTGGCACAGACTGCACACTGGGGATGACAGGCCTCAGACCACTAAGAGCACTAGATCCTGAGCCCTGCTACACGATTCCATTGTATTATGGTCTGTTGAAGGCTGTCCGGTGCCAACCATAATGACACGCTTCATTAAATACAACCCTGTAAGAGATCTCCTTGGCTAAACCTACAGCAGCCAATATGACTGAGGTTTTATGAGATGTGTAATGTATATAAGTATGGCCCCATCATAACAGTGTCATTCTATACAGCAATGTCCACTATAAATTCATACTATACATGACTGGGAATACAGAACAGAGGTCTAGTGCATTACAGGCTAGCACACAATTCATGCACGGCAGGTGTATGCAGAGAGGCAGAAAGAATACTGCTATGCAGCATTTGCCAAGGGGCTCCTTGTCTATAACAATAATGCTACAGTATAATTGTGCAAATTGAGGTGTGCAATGTGCAACTTCCAGAAAAGTACACAGATAATTTCTGAAGTCCTTCCAAAACTTTGTAGAAGCAGAACTGATTCCCCTTTACAGCACCAGGTGCCTTAACGTGCCACGGTGTTGAAAATGAGGAAATTTCGAGTGGAAATATCCCTTTGCCACGAAGCAGACACTGGAACGGACACTGTCAGAGTGGCCAAATCACATTTTTGCATGCTCGACATTTATTTACCGCCACAAATAAAAAGAAATGGAGCAGTCTGCTTCGACCTTGGTCGGGTTGCCTGCCGTCACATACTCCTTGGCTCCGTCAATAACGGGCCAATGGACGCCCTCTGGAACCGGCTGCAGATCCAGCCGCAGCCTCGCTATGGACTTCCGAGACCCATCAATCACATCAGCATCTAATTCATCCCACCGCACACTGATCGACTCTCATTTGTTACTGCCGACCTTGATGCTGTGAAATGTTCTTACCGTCATCTCTTTCAGTTCTCATTTGTATCGCAGGTTCTTTTTTTCACAAGCCCAGCAGCAGTGCGGTAACTCCGCCTCTCCACCATTTCGGTACCCAAATACAACTCCTCATGGCAAAGGCAGCAGGCCGACAGACACCTTGTGCGGCCTTGTTGCTCCCTGCCACCACCAATGCCAACATGGTCAACAATGTGAGGTTTTTTTTTTTGGGAGATTCAGAAACCTAAGACTCCCTTGAGGTGATTTTTCGCTCCCCCTCTGCAGAGACAATGGGATGGTGGAAGGAAGGTAACAGCTGCTTTCTAGTACATCTCAAGCCTCTGAGCTCAGGCACCATGTCAATTATGCTAGTCATGAACAAGATCACACCAATGTGAACAGGTCCAGGGAGGCACAGGGAACAAGCCATAGGCTGCTACCAGGAATATTACTTCAGAAAGACAGCAGTACTTGCGGATGTTCCTTTTTATTATTTAATAAGTTATCAGTGGGAAGCTGTCTAAGGATTCATCTCATACTGCCGCCTCCTAGCAGGATAATAGTCTTTATGTTCCTGTTCTGGTGGAAGTTGGCGCCTTTCACCTAAAGGCATACTATCTACATTAAGGGGGTTCTGTAGATGGACTGGCTTTCATCGCTCTGCTATACTAATGGCATGATGATGAAGCTTACCTTGCAGAACAATCGACCCTGTATTGAGCAGCGCAGTCTCTCTACACTGCTACACATTAAGCACTCCAGCAAAGAACAGCACTGGCCACTCAGAAGAGTGGCAAACGTGTTCTCTATAATCGATTAAAGTTCTTCCATGAAGTCACCTCGTGGAATTGACAAAATGATTAGGTGTCCGAAAAGCATGCTTAAATGAAATCTTTAAACATCTTTGCACATTCAGGAAACTATGGCTCTGCAGCGCTAGAATGTCTCATGCGTGATGCTGAATTAACATTCATTACATCTGTCGTTTAAAGGCAAGATTTTATATTCTTCAGAGTTACGCGCTGAGTAATAAACTTACTGAGCAGTTCACTAAGCTTCCATATGTATGATATTTTAATTAAAAGTGTGTGAAATGGGTCGTACTGCTCTGAGACTTCATCGTCAATTCTAGCCTGTTATGGTAGGGAGAGTTTCCAAAGCTCTTGGCAGGAAGAAAGCTACGGGTACAATCTTAGAAGAAATCATAACACTAGCGGGTACTCGACAGCCCCACCGGCTGGAATGGGACCGGGCTGGTCAGGGAAATACTATCATCAGCATCGGGAAGAATATCAAACATACTATTAATCACAATTACAGTGCAGTTAAACAGAAGGCAACGATTGTGCTTCAAGCACCTCTAAGTCTGACGCAAGGGTAAACTAAATTGTTGAGGGCTGAAGAATCTAATGTGCGTGCGCATCTTTGCAAATCGGCCGACTCACTCAAGCTTACGCCTGTGACTGCCAACACTCAACTGGTTAAACCCTCAGATTTTAACAGCTGGTCCAAGCTTGGGATTTAATTAGTGATTCAATTATGTATTTCGCACCTGTCAGCTGTTCCCACCCTTCGCACCCCCATTTTAGAGGGAAAGAGATGAAATGCAGTGAATACAAGAGCAGATTCAATACTCCTCTTATTAAATGGAGTCTGGGTTCTCTAAGGATTGTTACATTTTACTTCCGATGAGGGCAATTAGGGCACTGCCGGCACAAAGACAACTCAAGTGTGGCTGTCAACAGCCGGCTGAATGTGACACGTGTCATGGATGCCTGTGGCGATGCTTTCTGACCTCCTTCAAGAAGTCTGTCCCCCATTGGGCGATCTAACGGGGAATCCAGCTCGATATTATTGTTTTGCATGGTACTGGTATCCTGGTATAGATTATTTTTAATTGGCAGTTATTACTTGTAACCCAATCTTGCCAATTACTGTTTACATGCAGTAATCCTTTAAGAATTCTGGTGTTCACAAAGGTTATGAATTACATGCACATTGAATTGAATATGCAATCTTACACCCTTGCAAAGCTGTGTTTATGTACTTGTTGCCATATACTGCAAAACAGTTCACCTTGCTCAAGGGTAAAGCACTCAGCAGGAATCTGTCTTGATATCCACAATTCAGAGCTCAGACCAACACATCACAGCCTGCCTTTGCAAGACTAACTGGTACAGCTCCAGAAATCTTGTATGTAGCATCTACCGACTGAGGGAAGTTATTCACTGTGACCAATTCCAGCACCATCTGACTTTTAATAACCCGCCTGGTTATCCATGCATGGCCTTCACTGATAATTGAAAATGTCGGAGTTCAGCACTGAGATCGATGGCCCAGGATCGGAGACTGAGCAGCATCGCGTTTCTACAGGACAGATACAAGACAAACAGACCATGCAAAATGAGCCGCAACGTTACCCGCACATTTGGATTCTAACAATTGAAGTCAAACCGTGGGAATGGTATCAACGACATGGAACCGAACAAGGGTTTTTGACAATTTGCCATCATTCGTAGTTATTGATTTTTTTTTTTATTCAGACGACTATGGATACCAAGTCAAAGTGGCTAAGGCAATTTTCAGCAGTTAGCGTTTTCGATTGGGTCATGCAGTGTGTAACGCATCCAATAATCTGAAAAAGAGGAACGAGAAAAGAAATGAAATATGAGCAGCATTACGTGACCAACGGCAGGCTAATTAGTGCCTCCTTCAACTCCTAAAATTCCCCAAATTGAAAATCCCGCACCTCCTATAAAGCGTGCTTGGTTATGCTGCTCCAGAGGTGGTAGCGAAGCTACTCAGGTAGTAAAGAGGAAAGTCTGGCTGTACAGGCCTCTCTGCCAGAGGAAGACAGCGCCAAAGATGTGCCAACTCCGGTTAGTGCAGACGCCCAGCTACATGAAGCAGAGGGAGGACGTCTGTCCTCTCGGGAGCGAATGTGGGATGAAAGAGGAGTGACAGGGATGCAGGGCAGCCAGAACCTGAAACACTCCTCCACTGCAGGCCTCACTGGAAATTCATCACTGCATCACCAGCATTCAGGGTGAGGACCATTTTTTTTTATTTTCACATAAAATGATGAAAAATGATCACACTCGATATAAATGAACAGAAATATAAATGCATATTATTTGTGTTCACACCTTTTGCTCGCACTGTTTATCATTTTGTCATGTGGTCCTCCCAGACCTGTCTAGCTTGTTGCTGATTTCTGCTCCCCACACAGTTTTTATGCTGAACAACAGCAATACAGGCCCTACACAGATTATAGTGCATCAATCCTGAAGAAGATTCTCATCTGAAACACACTGCAGTCCACCCAGAGTTTTGGCAAGACCAGAATACTATAACAGTGAGGGTGACATCAGCAACTCACACACAAGTACTTTAATCAAATTTCTACAAAGCTGTAACTGATTTACTACATTCTTGATCTGAGATCCACAGAAAGTATAAATCACAATGTGTAATGAGAGATTATAGGTAACAATGTAACTGATGCAAATTAATGCTTGAATCAAGTGGAAGTGGACCATAATGTTCAATGCAATGCTGATGGTGACCAGAATCACTGACATGTAATGGTTCTTACTGTCAATTCGAAAAAGAAGATACGCATACAGCAAGGAAACAAAAGGTTTTCTGCAAAACATCAAAATCATCTAAGGTTATTTGGAGCTTGGGAATGGCTTTTTTCCAAATATTAAACCTCCAGAGGGTAGATAAAGAGGCTGGTTGTAGGTGTTTGACCTAACAAAGTTCACTACATCTGCAATGCTCATCTTAAGCTCCTGATGACCTATAAACATTGCTCTAAGCCTAATCTCTTTTGAGGAAAGTTTGCAGTTAATAATACTTTGAGGCATTAAGCTTCGGAAAGGGAAAGGAGCTTAACAGCCTCCCATTTTTTGTGCCTGCGCATATCAATACGATTTAATTGTACATCGATTTCCGGTGGCACTGCAATGAGCAGCTTGGCAGCCTGGATCCAGGCCCCCGACTTGTATGCAATACTCATCAACGGCGTCTAGGGCAACTCCGATGTAGCAATAAGAGAAATATCACGCAACATCTGTGCACATCTGGCAAGAACCGCAACTTCCAACAAGCTAGAGACGCTGAGAAGAATTCAGAGTCTTCTCTAAGAGGCAACGTTCTAGAATATCATACACTTTTTGTTGTTCCTGAAGCCTAATCCGAGGGCATACATAAACACTGGTACAGATTCCGATTTGTGTCACATGAATCTGCCATCCTTCCATAAAAGGAAGACGGCGTTTAGTAATTAATTTCACTTGCTACCACATCCGCACAGCGCACAGTGCGGCATCATATGACAGCGACATCGAGGACCATTAGCTATGCTTACGGGCTTGATGCTGGGCCCACGACAGGGGAAGAAGAGACGCAGCCTACATATTGTACACTGTCTCCAGAAGCCTGACATTTTAAAGTTAATCCAGCAGATGTTGCATCCGGTACAGCAGACTCGTTCTTCATAGCTCATTTTCATCAGGGAGGTGACGGTCCTCCTGTGCACAGAGCCACCATGACAAATGTTAAGTAAGCTGGGGGGGGAATGCTGGGATTTTTAAGGCAATTAGCAGTCAGGGTCCTTCTCCTAAAGATGATGAAAAGACCTCAGATGATAAGCCTGTGCACTTATGTACACCCCCCCCCCAGCATCTTGGGCCATTGGCGTGTGATCAAACATGAAAATATGTGAGGCAAAAGCAAATTAAAGAAACTGGTGACTTGGGTCATGTGCGAGAAAGTCTTCAGGAGATGGAGTCTGCAGAGGGAGACTGAAGCAGCACAGCTTATGTCCTCTGCATGCCCTGGATCTGCCATGGGCTTTGAAACACACAGTGAGAGCTCAGAACTGCCTGGTCACTAGGTACAGGTGCTGCCAACCTGCAGCAAAGGCAACAGCAAGCATCTCTGTGCGTGCATTAATAATCCCTGGCTGGCTTATTCAACCGCACATGCAGCATTAAACTGAAGAGAAGTCATTCATGCCCAGTGTAACTTCTGGTTTACCTACTTAATACAGTAATTGACATAAATGCAATGCTATTCAGCTTATCAAACCCTAATCCAATTCCCGTCAGTAAGGGATGGCCCTCATTTCATTGTCCGTGAATTCATCTTCAGTAGATCTTATTTTTTTCCCCAAAATGATGTTATAGAAAGCACAACAGAAACAACAATCAGCAGCACGGAATGAAACCAAGGAATGGATCTCTAGACAGATGGATATTTATACTTTTGTTTATTTGTGAATATTTTTGAGTGTGTGCGTGTGTGTGTGTGTGTGTATATATATATATATATATATATATATATACACACACACACATATATATAGATACACACACACACACACACAAACACAATAACTGTATATTGCATACGCAGTTTATGTTATGAATTGGAAATGATCGCCATTCTAGTGTTGTGTTTTAAAGCACCTCCTTTCTGTGTGGGTTCTGTGTGTTTGTTCCGGACAGGAGAACCGCTTTCGTTCAGCCTCCTTTATTTGCCTTTTATTTCTAAGTACTGATATATTCAGGCTCTCTAGTCCATTCGGGGCTCCAAACAAACAGATTAGGAAACCCTCTCTGCAGAGAAACAGATAAGGCGGGCGAGGAGCACATGGAGGTCTGGGCTGCACTGTGGGCCGACTGCAGCACCAGCTATGTGCCCCTTCTTCTCATGCCCATCCCCCCCCCCCCCCCACAGCAAGCCACTAGACCATGGCACCTCACTGGGGATCGGCACAACTAATCAAAATGAGCAGTGGCTAAAATCAACCGGCAAAAAGAGAGACGGGAGGAAGCGACGCGGGATAAATCTGGTGAGAGAGCGTGGGGGTGGGCGCAGGCCAGGCAGCAGGTGGCACTGTGGTGAGTGGGATTTACACATCGCACTGTCCTACTGAAGGCCCGAAGGCTGCTCCAATGTGCTGAAGGCAAGCAGACGCAATAGGAAGATAACCCACAATGAAACGGGCCATGTACAGGAGCTACTGCAGAAACCCACTATGACAGTATAATTATAAGGAAAATAGCATCCCCCCACCTTGCACTTAATTACAGCCTCACTGTGGGAGGCAAACTCACACGTGTCATCTTCAACTTGCTGCCACCCAGAACACGGCCAATAATTCCCCCATGAATCCCCTCCGACCCCGAAACTCGCGCAGACCTGACCTGGGGCAATGAACGAGATCCACCTCTTTGACCCATTAGAATCTCCTTGTCTTAAGACTTAAGCAGCTTCCAGCTGGCTGAGTCATCCGTAACGAGAGGGAGAATGCATTACACACATGAGCACAGGCTGAGGCATGAGAACACAGAAAATGATAGATAGGAAAAGTGAAAAATTTCAGCATGAGACACATTGATATACTTAATCTAACATCTGAGAAGGATAAGAAATCCATCTCTTATCAAAATTCATTCTGAGCTTTGATGACTGATTTGAATCACTGAGGAAAAATGCAATATATATAAAAAATCACATTACCATATACTGTCACTTTATGCAACCAGCGTTCTCTGATAATTATAATTATTGCAGGACACAGTAATGAATGTTAAAGAAATACGAGATATAACCTTAAGCAATTCATTATTTTGTGATTGCAGTATTTCTCTTTTAAACAACACTGTCCTAAAAATCATAAATTTAAAGCCATCTAAAACACAGAATATTTGAGGGCAGTTTAGAATACGACACAGCGGGCATCATCAAGACCGCAGAGGAGCTGAAGCGGACGAGCCACAAACGCTAAGCTCATCTGTACCCTACCAACAGGCTATAACAGAGGGACACACACAAGAAGAATGAACTGCTGATTTAATGAAATGTTGCTTCTGATGGATGCTAGAAGTATGTGACGAGTCACAGGGTTTTGCTCCCCCGAGTGCCTATATTACTGAGCTGCAGGCAAACTCCGTCCACCTCACTATGAGGCTTGCTTTTTAAGTCACATAAGGACAATCTAATTGCGAGGTCAGTGTGTTTTAATGAGCCCGTTTCAGTACGGGCTTCTGCGTGGATCGGAACAAATCTGACCACGACTTGGGTGACCACACGCGTGGGAGAAGAGGAGGCGTGGTTAGCTAAGGGAGGCCCGGCTCGCTGTCACTTTGCCACTTCTGCACAGCACATTGAAAGGCAGACGTGTCACTGCATGCCAAGCAGACCCAAGATGGCCCTACCGCCCATTCAGCAGAATGCCAGCCCTGGGAATTACAGTCTGTACATCTCGATTCAAAACGTGCACTGGCTCCTTACGGGACCTCAATAAATAAATAAATAAATAAACGTACAATTACCCCGCTCCCCCC
>JAODKM010000058.1:6448849-6470805 GCA_026780845.1 Petrocephalus sullivani | reverse complement strand
GGGGGGGGGGAATACATGTACACTTCAGCTGACAGACTCTCGTGTTATTCCAGACTTCCCAAGGTGAAACATGGGAGGCGGCTCAGATTTCAAAGTGCTTCCAACAACCCCATGGTGCAATAGCTGCCCCCATATCACCAGGCTTCCTCCTAGCATGCAGTGTGAGAACAACCTCCATCTAATCCCAGGAAAGGACTCAGAGAGGCTGCAGATGTCTTCCTGGCACCTGTGCCTGAAGATGTTAGATGGGAGGATGAGATTTTGATGGGGGGGAGGGCAACAATGAAGGCTAGGAGCACAGACAGTGTGGGGAGTCAAAATGTCACCATGTAACCACACGCTTCGAGAAAAATGGCCATGGTATTACTGAGTGTGTCAGATGCTTAGAACTCATTTAAATAACTCAGATTACCAAGTTATTTTAAGTGCCGTTAACATCCAGGTTGTTTAATAGATCTCTAGCCTCGTCAAACGCATGATGGCTCAGTAAGCTGTACAAAGCACCTGTGATTTTCAACTCAACAAAGCCGTTGTTTGAAAGGGGTAAAAAATGCCGCTATCTGTCAAAGAACACTCCCAACATGGAAGAAGACAATACTAATATACATATAGAAAAAAAGGGATGCATGAACAAGGAAAGCACTGTCTGTGAAAGCGTCCGATGGCAGTCACAAAGGAAGCCTGTTTAGCTGCTAATGCGCAAGGCCTATTCCTGTCACAATCTCCCCTTTGCATGGCAACATGACTCAATCACAGCGCTGACAGTGAGAGTCTGGCCTTACGTGGGGTTGATAAATGCTATGGGCAACCGGGTCAGAGTGTGCCCAGGGTCACACGGTCCCACAAATTGACGGCACCATGTACAGGGGTTCCAGAGGTGGGGGGAGGTCAGATTCAGCCTGGAGACAACATTGGCCCGCTGTTGCCATTCAGATGGAAATTGCTAGCAAAAGTGCAAATCACACCTGACAGGTTAATTCCCCAAATCTGTCGTTGCTCGTTGATTTGTGCGCAGGCTGGTCAAAAACGTGCGCCGCCGATTGCGGATTCACCAGGGAAACCTGTACCATGCCTCTTGGTTGGGCTGAAAGGTCAAAGAGAAGAGGGCATCTTAACGGAAGAGGAACGCCCGCTGGTGCTGCGGTGATCTCACCGCCAGCCGCCTGCCGCCTCCTGTCCAGCGCAGCCCCCGGTGAAAGCCGCACTCTCCCCCCCCCCTCGATTCTGTCAGCCACATCCCCTGTGACAAAAGGCCGTTGGGTGCATGTTTCAGGACACGGTTCGGCGCAAAAATGAGGTGATAAATTACACAACTCAAGCAGGGGCCAGTCATACGTCATGCTGCAAAGTTACAATCAACGTCCAGTAATGCAAAGCGACTCGGGCAAAATGAGGACTGCGGCTGCCCCTCCCGAAATCGGCAGGGTGCATTTCCACAACATAAATACGCTTTTCGCCTCAAGCTGCAACAACATGGAGAAAGGAAGCTACAGCTGGGGGGGAGGGGGGGGGTTCACGCTTTCAAAGTACCCCGCAAATACCTCATAAAGCATTTTAGTCTCTAACCTGTGGTTTGCATTTCTGTGCTTCACTTTTCCTTATTTGTATCTAATTATATAAAAATAAATACCATGCAAATTATCACGGAACGGGAGATTTTCCTCAGTCCCATAATTTACAGCCTCATCATCTTAATTCATCCAGAGTATCGGTATTGTCACGGACAACCTGAGAATTGTTTGTGCCCGTACCATGGAAACCAATCGCACCCAATTAACCTTTGGATCAGTTTTGGTCTGGCTGACATTCAGTTAAGACAGATGCTAAGATTCCAATTCCAGAGAAAGACTAGTGAAAATCCGATGCAGAATCTTCAACAGTGCATGTGTTTCTGAATGGTCGTATATAACAAGACTGGGCTATGAAATGGTTCTTTTTAAACAACAGCCCGTCAAAATAGCCAGGACGTTCCTTTCTAGGAAAATCTACTTTGAAGTGTCGAGACTTACTGATGGATGCCTCCTCAGAAGACGAGTCCGCAAAGCCTCATATGCGGACAACTGCATTATAGGGGAAGCCAGGGCTAAATTACATTAACAACCAGCTCCAGAGCGGTAAACACATCCGGGCCAAACACAGGAAAGCTTCTCATCCTGTTACTCCAAAGTTGGTGGGAAAAAATACTGCAGAGCTACTTTATGAACTCTGGCTGACTAGAGCCTGTTGATAAGAGGACACGCCGGACGCCTTCTCATCCTTTGCCTGCTGTTCTGTAGCCCTCCACATCCTCTTTAATCACGTTTGCTTTCCTCGGGTACAACTACTTCCCCAAACGCATCAATCTCAATGAGGAGAAGCGCGCCTGCAGCTCGCCAGGCAGGCGGCCGCGTGGGATGTATGGGTAGCGCGTTAGCATCCACGCTGTGGGGCAAAGCACTGCCCTTCACGGGGTTGGCATACCTGTCAATCACCGCCAGAGAGCTCGAGCAATCCCCCATTAAAGCTACGGCATCGATTATGGGGCCGGGGGCAGGTTGAGCAGGTGAAAAACATGTTACTCTTCCCCTGACTCCAGAAATAGGAAGTCCAGATAACACAGCCCAAAGCAGCTGACTGGCAAGGAGCGGAGATTCTAAACAACGAACAAAGTCTTCTGTGAGGCACACTGTACAAGCTATCAGACAGTAAAACTGGAAACGCAAGCTCCAGGAGGACACCTGCAGCTCTACCCTTGACTAAGAAACTGCGCTTGTTTCGGCAAATATCACAGCTGTGTAAATGGGCGAAATTGAGAGGCAAAGAGTGATACTAGCAAAAGATGCCAGTGCATATAGCGAGTCATTTAATACTTTAATACAAAACACTGCATTTCGAATAGTCCCTGTGCCGTAGCCAGGCTTCCCCTGAGAATGATTTTACTGCTGCTCACATTCCATTCAGATGCCAGATTTTGAGAAATCAGGCACTGCAGGGACTCGGCGTCTCCGCGGTCTTACTGGAGCGCTCTCCCGGCAACGCCGGTGCCTCACATTTCACAGGTGCGCCGCGGCCGAGATGCGAACGCACTACTCAGAATGCCCAGATCCAGTGTGCTCTGTAAGAAGGTGCCAGTGGCGACTCCTACCCTCGGCCTGGCAGTGAAGCGGCAGGAAGCGCAGTGCGGCCTTGCCGGTTTAACACTCCGGCTATTCCCGTTTTCGCTGCACACCGAGCAGCTAAGAGGGGAGCCTCTGCCAACGACAGGCCATTGGGACGACCGCAGAGATGGAGTTACACGCTCTCTTCCACCCGCAATGGCTGGAAAGGCCGTGGCAGATTAAATACGCACGGCGAGAGAGGCAGTCCTCTCTCTCTTATACCCCGCCGCATCAAAGGCAAGCTAATGATCCCCCCTACTCACTCAGACACAGTGGGGGGAGTCCTGACCCGGAGCTGGAGAGCAGTGTTAGTCAGACTGAATTAGGTCCGTGGTGACTGTTGGGCTTGGAGCAGGAGGGGTACACTTTTTAACAAAGCTTTGTTAGTCCACACATCATTGACCTTTGGAGCTCACACTGAATGGTAATGAGAGGAACAGTGGTAAACAGGCAGCAAGTCTCTCAGCACTCTCCAAATTCAGGGAGTCAGGGAGTAGCCCTCGACATCTGGGCCCCGCTGGCATCTCACGCGGGAAGCCCACATACGTAAGGCTGAACGGTCAGCTGGCTGCAAGACCCTGCCACTGCAGAATAATGGGGGGCCGTGGGAGAAAACTGACTGGCGATTTACAGCGGGAGAGGGTAGGACTCCTAGTAAAGATTGAGTCAGAGTGCTGAGGCCAAGCAAAGAGTCCCAATAAGGTGCTGTCAGGACATTTACAATTCAGAAAATTTCAGACATGCCATTATTTTTCAGGTTGTTTAACTGACCACTTGTAGCAAACATGGCAGCTGCCCAGATGCACACTACCCACCTGCTAAGCCCCTTCATAACTGGCTAGTTAGTGTAATGTAAAGTACGTAATGCTGGTTAGTTTAAAGTGAGTGACATTTATTGATTATTAGTGCATAAGGGCATTTATATGTTTCACTTTCTTAGAATGAAACGGGCCTGGCCAGACATATGTACAGCATACACAAGACAATGCAGCCACATAGTTGTCATCACCCACATTTGATATGCATGGATTTTGTTCTCACCTACAGAGGTCGGGAATGCCATGAAAATTATTATTTTGCATGGAGATGAGACTATTATCCAATAAGGTCAACAAGCTGATCGGTGCTGATCCACCCTCATTTTCAAAAGGTTAATAACGCGGGTTACAAAATCGCAAGACTCCAAACTACTTGAGATAATATGGATATCTTCTAGATAAATTCAAATAAGATCTATTTTTATATAATCCCAGTCACTGAGATACACAACAGTGCCTGAATAATGATGGTCCAGTTTAACTGGTAAGAATTGCTGACGAAGTCTGCTTTGAGGCACAAGGTTTATGGCTTTATCCATATTAATATGAGAATCTCGAGGAAAAAAAAAAAAAAAAAAAGGGCAAAGTGGTTATTACATTTTTCATAATCTCCCTGTTCCTGCAAGCCACAGATAGTGCACATAATTAATACCCCTGATAAACGGCCAAAAGACGGACGGGCACTCTGCTCTGAGTTTTTATTTCTTTTTTTTTTATTTCTTTTCAGTTTGGTCCTTTTGTTTTAAATGAGCTTACGGGAGAGCCGTAGCACAAGGCCCATCTTCCTGATAACGGGACTGAGCATCTCAGAGTAGGAACGTCCAGAAGCATTCTGCTGGAGCGCCGTGGCAAGCCGACACAGCGGGCCCACGCATCCAGCCCGGTCTCACTTCCCGTCTAAACCTGGACCTTTTTTCGCTCTGGCTTTATCACAGAACACCAGCCAGCCCGCCGATTAGACGCTGCCTAATTAATTAGCATGCAGCTACAGTTTGGTGCCACGTAATTCCCCCAAATCCACACGAATGAAAATATTTGGTGGACACAAGTCAGTGGGAAAGGCATGCAGATTTTTTATGTGCAGCAAAGACCGGTCCACACATCTCATCTTTTGAAGGCATATGGAAATACCAAGGAGCTAAAAAAAAAATGGATCAACTGGAATGCAAAACCATTTTCTCCAAACTTTGCTTCCTTTAAATAAATGAGACAACTTTAATTACGGATTTTTTAGGCTTGCCTTAGTGGTTGTTTCCATTAGGATGAAGATACATCGGGGAACAGGAAGGCTGTTAAGTCCTCATATGTAAAAGCTGCTAGTTAGAAAGCCTTAGAAGTTTGTTTGTTTAAAGTTAGCTCAGCACGCTTCACTGCAGTATTTCCTGGTGAGATTTATTTAATTCAAACATATTGTGGACAGACCTTTTGTTAGTGTTACATCTTTGACTTATTGATAGAGGAGGGAGGATGGTAACATCAGCACTTGCACTTTAAAAAACATTATACGGAGTGAGGTTTTCATGCAGAGGTGACGATCATTCTGTTTTTTCTTTGGAGAAGACACCCCATCACCTTGAGTTTCTTTTGGAAGAGACTCCATTGAGAAGTTACACTGCTCGCATAACTGGCTGTGTTATGTTGTGACATGGTTGCCAACCCTTCATTGAGACACTAACCTGTTGTTTCAGCCACATACTTCAGTCTTCATGATTCCTTGGAGGTCTGAGCTTTTTCTTATTGATTCCTGCATAAATATTTAATTTCTTTTACTCACAGCCAGCCCGCCCGGTTTGCACATTTCCAACTCCAGTTCAGGACTGCTAGCCTCTCATTACTCAAGTGAATACGGTATTTCACTTCTTTAAGGGTGATTTAGCTGTTGTGTCATTGTCACACTTAAAACAATTCATGAATAAATGCCATTGTTGTGTGGCCTTTATCGCTGAGGTGGGTACACATTCAGTGGCCAGTTTGTTAGGTAAAACTGCTCGACAATACAAAAACAGCCCGCTTCTCCAAACAATAAACTGAGTGGCTGCAGCCAATCCAGCATGCAGACAAAACCAAAAAACTCCCTTACTGTGCCGCTAAGCACTGAACAGGTAAAATGTGTTGTTTAAGTGACTTGAAACATGGTGTGGATTGCCGCAGCTCGACACGGCAGCTCCCACATCTCAAAAACGGCCGGGCTCCTGGGATTTGCACGTACGCTACAGTGGCTGGTGTCTACAGGGACGGTGCGATAAATGAAAGAAAAAGGAAAACATAAAGGAAAACAGTTGGCTATAAGTGCAAAAATAACAGGCGAGCAGAAATTATCCTTGAATGCACAACATGTGATGTAGTTCTGCAGACAAAAGGGATCCTACCTGGTACTACATAGGAGTACCTAATAAATAGCCACTGAGTGCACATGCTGACATTTTAAGTTGACAAAACTACACTGTGCCATTTGTTGTTGTGCGTTATGTTTCAGATTTCAAAAGCACATAAACATAAGCACCAATAACAAGTACCAGTTGATGTCAAGACCAGGATGCTCAATTGCCAGTGTCTGACAGAACCATGCTCTGCTCCTCTCCACTCTTCTCTGCCCCCCTTGATCACCGTGGAAAGCATCCTCTGAATCACGCTCTGGTGCGTTTAGTCATGCCTTGAGCTCCAGGTCAGCTTTTGCTGCCTGGTGAGCATCCTCAGTTCATTTCATTCATGGGATGAACACCGTCGAAGAAAAACATCACTCTTTTCTGTTGTTTGTAAAACCACAAAACAGGGAGTTTTTGCCATGAGATACGGTGGGTCTCCAGCCCGCTCCCAAAGGAATCTGCTCTTCAAGCAGCCAGTTTCACTTTCTCCGTATCTCGGGATGATGAACATTAGTTATTTTCGCCACGTAGGCATTCTGTGCACTCCCGGGAGCTGTCAGCGTGTGCTTATGATGTACTTGCTCACTTACGGCGAGTTGCGTGGCCGAAGTTACAAACCCTACTGCCATTTTTAATCCATCATAAATCAGAGGAAAGCGGTGCAAGCATTAGCAATTTATAAGTATAATAAAGCAGAGGCTTCAAAGAGCAGAATTCGGCATTAAAATAAACAAATATTACTGGCCATTGCCAAAATCATTACTCATTCTCATTATGTGTTTCAGTACAGAGCTGTTTAAAGAACAGATCACAACTGATGGAAAAAATGCACTAAAATTAAAGAAAAGCGGGCATAGGTCCTAGTAAAATAAGAACAAAATAACCAGCTTTAACGGCTTCTATGGTTCCGGACATCTTTAAACAATGGTGTCCCGTCCTCCGTCTGAACAGGGCACTGCTTATTACGGACCTCCAATTTGTCTGATGTATTCAAACTCAGCACCGAATCCGGCCTGTCGGAGTTGGTTCGAAACACTTTATTAAAACGTCCCCCCAACCACAAACAGATCCCATGGCCGTTAAATAAACTGTCACTCTGAGTTTTTCATCAATAGATTAAACCTGCACAAGCCCAAATTAAACAAAATTAGATGTGAAGTGGAGAAAAAACACAGATGAAGGAAAGGTTTCCCAGGGAGAACTGATATGCCAATACCGTACTGGTGGTGGAAACCACTTCTTAAACTAGTTCTTTTCATAAAGGTTATATATGCAGGGTCATAACAGTGGCTGCCATTCCTTTATCCCATGGTTACACATAGACAAAGAAGTAGTAATTTGTGGCGAATGAACGGAAGATAAGCTCTTCCGATTCCTTACAGATGCCTTTTTTTGGTGCTGGGAGCTTCCTGGCGAGCTTAAGCAGTATCAGGCTTCAGCGTGCTGGCTCAGGAGACAGGTGCTTCATAAATCAATCATAGCCACCTCGGCTAGGATGCTCTTTGGTTTTTTCATTTTAAATCTCGCATTGGCCTGCGGATCTCTGCCTCTTCAGACTGCCTTTGTTTGCATGCTGCGTGATGCGTGATGGCACATATCACCGACGCAGAGGTTAAGGAAACGGAGTGGATGCACGGGAGAGGCATGGTGGGCGCTGACACCTGTCACAGGAAAGCTCCTGACGCCCCCACTTCACCACGTGCCCCCCCAATAAAACAGCCCTATGTCAGATCCTCCTCCAGGCCATTGTATGCTGTGATTTATCACACTTGCACCTGAATAGCACAATGGAACAATATCATCTCCGCAGCGACTCGCTTATCGAGCCCGTGAAATGACTTGTCTGCTGGGGACGCCTGCTTCGCCGGGCCTTTGGGGCACTTTGTCAGTGCGCCGCGAGGTTGCCATGGAGTGAGGACTCAGAGCAATTTATTCACACTGAATTACATTACATGGGTTGCATAAATAGTCTTTACGCTCCCTGGAACGGAGGACGATAAGGGAGTTATTACAAACTTGTGTGATGTATAAGAACTCGGTATCATTCTGCCCAATCTAGTCACTCATTCTTCAGAGTGCTTGCCTCGGTCAAAACTTTTTTCTGAGAAAGGGGGTAATAAGACTGAATACGTTGGATTAGAGGTACCTTTGACTGCATGTTCCACTAGAAATATAATGATGTGCTGCTTTCAGCCATCAAATTAGTTCATGAGAAACGACTACCATATGGAGTTCACAATAAAATAACGAGATAAACCGATGCTAACCATTCCAGGCAATAAACCATCCCATCTGACACTGACTGGGAGTTCAGGAAGCCTATTACAGGCCTTAGGGCTATGAGCGATCTCCTGTGAAAATCAGACATTGGTAGGTATGACCTCCATGCACCTTGTGACAGCCAAACCCAAACCCCCCTTCAGGTACTCACTCTCTTGACATTTGCCACTATTCTGCTTTCAGAGACTTGCTACAGGGCTTCGGGCTTGACCCCTCCCTGTCACAACACTGTTTAAGTGGAAACCTCAACATGAGGAGCCTCCTAGCATATAACATTATATACACTGCTGAGCCGTGGAAGAGCAAACATCAGTCATCAATCACAGATGGGACTGTGAACACCGCTGGCCATCGCGATGCGCATTACAGCATTCACAGGGGTCATGAGGTTACCCACTGTGGTGTGCCAGCCTTACCATCTGTCGCATTGTGCAAAAACTGCACCCATATATATCCTTCTTTTAAATTATTTATACATATACTTCCAGTCTTACTGCCTCTAGTGTGTGTTTTATTCCTTGACTGATTTCTGTACTGTTTTACTGCCTGCATAATCTCTTAGCCATTTCACTTTTACTCTCTCATTTTGCCTCATTTATTTTTTACTATGTGTGTGTGGGTGTGAGAAAGTCATAATACAAATTAAATTATTATTATTATTATTATTATTTGTGGGATCTCACAGATCTCACACTCATAATGGGGGAAATGAACCCCTAAAACTCATGTTACGACTAGCCTGATATTGTAATGGCTGGTGAGTGATGGCATGCACACACACACACACACACACACACACACACAAACGTCTCACCACTCCATGTCATCCTCTCCCAAAGAAATTGCCGGCCAGTTCTCACAGAGAAGATTACCTCCCAGTCTCGCATGGCCAAACCTGCTACTCTCTGTCATGACAAGGAAACAAGATCATGCTGGAGTCATGACATTAAACCTTAACAATAATGTTGTCTAATTCTGCTTAAGAGAAAAAAAAAAACTTACATTAAAACAACTTGTGAAATTTAGGGCTGACAGCGAAGACTCAGCATGGTGAGGGCTACACAGAATGGCAGGCACATTCTATACCCTTCAGGCATTCACTTATTACTGATGCAAATTTCTCCATCAGCCAAAAGACTTAAAAAGCACTGGGGATATTTAATGACAGCACTTCCCTCCAATTAACTAATACTTTGAATGGCTGAGCTCAAATGCAAACTATGGAGGCTGAAAGATCAATAATACTCCTGATACAATAAATATAAGGCCGCACCCAGGACATACCCGCCATTCAGAAGCGAGGCTGAACTTTGGGCCGGGGATGCCTGTCGGATAACGAGTGGCACTTTAACTGCCTAACAGGCCTAATTAATGAAGCACGGCATGTCAAGAGGCCACCTCAGTCATGTCAGGTCTTTCAGATTTAAACACCCCTATCCCTCCAAATCCTTCTCCAGAACTTTTAAACACTCAGGTACACCTGTAGTTGCGTAGAGAGGCATAAGGCAGCTTCTTTTTGGAATGACAGCCAGTATGGAAGTGGGGAAAATGCTTGCGCTTCCCAAAACTCTAAAAGAATTCTGAACACCCCGATGTTCTTCATTTTTGCATGCTAAAAAGCAGATCAAATATGTGTCTTCCTAGCCTTGATCATGTCCAGAAATTACTTTAATTTAATGGGGATTTCGAAAACAAACATTCTAAATGCCAGCTATTTATTTTTCTAATCTCTCCTTCATGAATAGGTTGTCACAGTACAGTCCCCAAGGTTGCTACATAATATCCTGGCCTATCAGGTAAATAGATAAGATAGCATGTCTAATTAAATCATACACAGCATTGCTCCTTTTGCGCTATCAAAGGTGCAAAAAGGAAATGAAAACCAAACAGAGATATCTATTATGATTCAAACAATTCCGCTAATGGCATTTTAAACCCGTGAGAGGGTCTGCCAAGGGCCGGCTATGACACTGCATGGCCAGTGTAAGGCTAACACATGTAACACGTCACGCTGTCGGGCTTTCAATATGCAGGGCTAGCATTAAGTCTCGGGTCAAAGTGACGACCGCCTTGGCGATGTCACCCGTCCCCATGCCGACACTGCCTTTCTGCCTCGTTCTCTCAGTTCATCTCTCATTCCGCTCATTTCCATCATCTGACTGACCTCCGCCACCAGAAGAGGCGTTAGGTTTGTTTAGCGGGTTTAAAGGGTAAGTCCATCAATTGTACAACAAGCTGGGTCAGCTTCTGGGGGCTGACAGATGACGACCTTCACGTTACCCAGAAAAGCCAACACTCCACGTTAATATCACTCTTTATATTACTGACTGCTAGCTTTCAGCAAATAGAGCCACTCAGCGAAAAACAACATGAAAAGTGCCTTGATAAAAATGGGCATTTGCTGTAAGTGGTCACAGCTCTAGCTGTCAGTCCAACAATGTTCAACTGTACAGAACGAACGCAACACAAACAGTCCTCAAGAGACAGCGACTTCTCCTCAAAACATATTATATATAGACACACATATATATATACACACACACACACACATATATATATAAAATTTATGATCGATATGATATCGGAACCTATGCTATAACAGATCAACAAAGTAAACAGAGGCAACAGTGCTGCAAAACTGCAGCCACTTGCAGGTTAATGCCAACATAGTGCAGACCCACAATGACCCAAATTTCTGTCTGCCGGATCTCATCTCTACCAGAAGGCAAAGAGAAGCACAAAGCACAATGCGAGACACCGAGCACGGGTGTCCACCTACACCATGACACCACACTCTTTAGGAGGCACACTTTATCGCAGCTCACTTCCTGGCCTAGAGGCCCAGTGCATCCCCATCTCTTAAAGTGCCCGGGGTCGATTAATCACAGATGCCTGACTTTCTGCCCCCTGGCACTACCTGCTCGCTCTGCCAGAACACACGTGCAAAAAGACTCGACTTCTGCAGAGTTGCACCCTGAAAGTTTATCTGCTGTCCGCTGAGGAAAGAAACATAACTGCATTCAAAAGCGTGCAGTGCATTTAGAAAGCCAGGTAATCTCCCGTTTTATCTTCTGGAAAAAAACGTGTAATATAATTCAATTATAAGTATTTGCAGCAATTCAAATGAAGAAAGCCTTTCAGCCCATCTTACTGAACTGGACACCTAAGTGTTAGTAGAATTCTACTGGTGCTTCAGTTCATCTAATGACTGTACCTCCACTATACTGCTAAGATGCTAATTCCAAACTGTAAGGAAATGTTTCCTTTGTTCTGATCTAAATGAGTCACTGTAAACAGTTCCTCTTCGCAGTCATTGGGGTCGACCTCGTCTAGATTGTCTACAGGTGACTTACAACCCCCATTATTCTCGGAGCACTCTGTTGAATTCGCATTAAAGCTTAAATATCCTTTTTGGAGTTTGGGGCGTAAGTGTGGTTCTACAGTAGGAGAAATGCAACTGCGTGCCTCACCATAACTTCCTTGGAGCTAAGTTCTAATTAACATATCCAGATGTTATCATAGTCCTTCATTATACACGTGATATCCAGCACACAGAGAACATTCCAGAATCCCGCGAGCTTCCAGTTGCACTCATACCATACTCTGCCAGCTTTCTCACTCCTGCTTGCACATGTCTAAGGGCAAAGGACTTCCGCCTACCTCGGTGTTCTTCTTCAGCCAGGTCTTGACAGTGCCGAGGGCAATTTCAGCTGCAGGCTCATTCGGAAACCCTGGACACAAAATGCATAAACATAAAAAAATGACATGAAAGCAAACTGGAGCACCTGATGCTGATGAAACGAGCATGTTGTGTTTGGTCATTGACTGGAAGTGCATGCTAATGTTCTGAAACAGATTTTTATGGTACAGAACCTCTTACTAAGTAAACAAATTATACCGGTAAATATTGAGTGGAATTCTTGACTTGATTTTTACCGGACATAACTGCATTCAATCATTGGCAAAGTTCACATTGAACTTCAACCTTAGTAAGTTGGTCTTGTCAACCAATGCTTAAAAAAATTAATTTCTACAACAAAATAATAAATCTTACAAAACTAAAATGTACTCCGCTTGATCATAACAAATAAATCCCCAGCACTGTCCATCAGCTAATAGAAAATGCCAAACAAACTAAGGCCCAGAACGTTATTATGCACGATTCCTAGCATCACACTCATCTCTGCATCACATCGTTTGGTAACAGATCTGAGATTTACAGATCCAGTTACACGAATACATGATCACTTGTGCTGCATTTTCTGTATTAACTGCTGTCTAGTGCATAATGAAAAAGTCTACACGCATTGAGTAGAGACCGGGGCCTAGCCCTGGAACCAGCCCTGGGGGGAGCTAAAAGGCGAGTGTCTGGTGGCCGAGCCCAGCTGGACATAGCCCGAAGGAGTAACATGGGTCCACCGTCCTATGGCACTCCAGCTCTTAGCACATAAAATGCAACCTCTCTGGTGGGAAAGGTGCCAGAGTTAGTGTGGGAGATTTAGAGATACCGACTAGACAGTTGGGCTAATCTCAATGCATGGCTCAGATTCTGGAACCAAACTCTTGGAGTGGGGCTGAACTCTATTCCATTCTGGAGTTGCCCCTGGTGAGAGGTGCTGGGCAGGGGTGACTCTGCATATATCCCCCTGGTTCAGTGCCAGTATGTTGGCGGTCACCCTGGTGAATGAGAGGGTCGCCTCCCTTCGACTTCAAGTGATGGGTATAGGATGGGATAGGTTCTGACTGTTGTCTGTGCATATGCACCAAACACCAGTTCAGAGTATCCAGCCTTATTGAAGACCTTGGAAAAGATGCTGGTAGGTGCCCATTCTGGGGACTCAATTTTTTCTGCTTGGGGACTGAAACGCTCAAGTGGGTAATGACAATGAAACCTGGAAGGGTGTGATTTGGCAGAATGGCCTGCCCAATCAGAATCCGAGTGATGTTGTGATCAGTTATTGGACTTCTGTGCTAACCACAGTTTGTCCATAACAAACACCATGTTCAAACATAAGGGTGTTCAAAAGTGCACCTATCACTAGAGCACCCTAGGCTGCAGTTCAATTTTTTAATTGTACCATCAGATCTGCATCCACATGTTTTGGTCACTCCGGTGAAGAGAGGAGCTGAGGAACTGCTCGCCACCTGGTGGCAAGGTGGACCCGAAGGCGTGGGAAGATGCTAATCCCGGTGGTGGACACCAGTGGCAAAGAGAGCTGTCACACTGAGGAAGGAGGTCTTCCAAGTTTAAATAGCTTGTGGGACTCCTGAAGCAGCTGATGGGTACCAGCAGGCCAAGCGGAAAGCCTTTGCCAGTTGCTAAAGCAAAAACTTGGCTGTGGGAGGAATTTAGTGTGGCTGTGGAGAAGGAGTTTTGATGGGCCTTGAAAAGATTCTGGCAACCTGTCATGTGATTCAGGACGGTAAGCATGGCTTTACCCATGCTATTTACAACAGAGATGGAGAACTGTTGACCTCAAAGCAGGATATAGTCAGGCAGTGGAAAGCATATTTTGGGAACCTCCTGAATCCCAGTGAGTGGGAGACTCAGAGGAAGACTTGTGCATCTCTAGGGCTGTGGTCACTGAAGTAGTAAGAAAACTCCAGGGGTGAATGAGATTTGCCCTGAGTTCTTAAAAGCTCTGGATGTTGTTGGGCTGTCTTTGCTGACACGCCTATTTAACATTGCATGGACAATGGGAACAGTGCCTATTGGATTGGCAGACTAGGGTGGTGGTCCCAATCTTTAAGAAAGGGGACCAGAGGATGTGTTCCAACTTTGGAACCTAGGAAGGTCTATGCTGGGGTAGGAGGGTCCGCCTGTTAGTTGAACCTTGGATCCAGGAGGAACAATGCAGGTTGTGTCCTTGTCACGGAATGCGGGGCCAACTCTTCACTCACACTAGGATGCTGGGTGGGTTCATGGGAGTTGGCTCAACAAGTCTACATGTATTTTGTGGACTTGGAAAAGGCATACAACCGTGTTCCTTGGGGGGTCCTGCAGAGGTGCTTCAGGAGTATGGGTCTGTTGCTGTGGGCCATTAAGTCCCTGTATAAACGAAGCAAGAGTTTGGTTTGTGTTACCATCAGTAAATCAGAATTGTTCTTGGTGGGTGCTAAACTTCTCCAGGGCTGCTCTTTGACACAGATTCTGTTCATAACAGAATCATGGACAGATTTTATAGGCACAGCCAAAGGACCCGGGGGTCCAGTTCAGGGGCCTGAGGATCACATCTTTACTTTTTGCAAATGATGTGGTACTGTTGGTGTCATTGGACTGTGAGCTGCAGCAGGCACTGGTGCAGTGTGAGGCTGCAGGGATGAGGATTAGCATTAGAAGAGTGAACTGCCTTCTCCTAGTGGTGGGTGAGTTGCTCAGGTGAGTTTGCCTCAAGCAGAGGAGTTGAATTATCTTGGGGTCTTGTTCATGAGTGAGGGAAGAATGGAGCAGGAGATCGACAGATGGACGGTGCAGGGTCAACAATAACGTGGATGCTGTATCATTCTGATGTGGTAAAGAGGGAGCTAAGCCAGAAGGCAAAGCCAGTTGCGGTGGTTGGGGCATCTATCTAGGATGCCTACTAGATTCGGGCATGTCCAGCCGTGAAAAAGCCCCAGGGCAGACCCAGGAAATGCTGGAGAGATTATATTTCTTGGCTGATGCGGGAATACCTTGGTATTCCCCTGGTGGAGCTGGTGGATGTTGCTGGGGAGACGGGGGTTTGAGCATCCATGATCTGACTGGTGCCCCCAGGACCCAACCCCAGATAAGCAGCAAATTATAGATGGATAGATAGGCATCAAGCAGGTGTGAACCAGGAGCTGCACCACAAAACGCTATTTTAATTATATTAAAAGCCACACTGAACAGAGGCAGCAAGTGCAGCCTCTGTGTTATTGCAGCATATTGGTTGGCAATGAATTGATTTGGGGTGCATGCATTGTCAATAAGGTTTTCGCTGAGAGGAAGGGCCACGCAAAGACCGGGTTCAGCGGTAACAACAAGCCGCGTCCCCCAAGTAAGGGCTCAGGAGCTGAATGGAGGAAGAACTTGGGCTTTTTGCCTTTTAGTAAAAAAAAAAAAAAAAGTGCTGATGTCAAGCCCCAGGGCCTCTCCAATCTCCTGACACCACCTCTCAACACAATCCAATTTATTGACACAAGGGGGGCTCAGATTATATTACAGCCGCCCTCTCACACCCCTCCTCCATTCCATCCGCACCCAATAGCCTTTGATTCTTTTTCTTCCCCGCCGCTGCATCTGTCTTAAAGTGCTCCCTTCCTCTGTCAGCTTTCCCATTTCCCATGAGTCTTAGACCCTGAAGTGTCAGGTAGTGGCTGCCCAAATTTTGAAAATCATGGCTCCAGGAGGGAACCAAACAGAGAGGCCTGGATCAGGGGAGTGCGTTCTCTGACAGTAAACCAAGACCTCCAAGGGTCTGTCATTGACCCAGTATCAGGCACAACACTTACTGGGGATACTTGCCTATCCAGTTTGGAATCTTATAATCAAATTTCAAGATTGTTTCAGAACGTGGAATAAAACTATTTTTGAGAATCAGACTCACAAGCATTTTTCTATTAGGCTGAAAATAAATCTAAACTTTCAAGGGCACTACGGGCAATCAAATTCAGCCACAGAAGAAAGGAAGACTAATTCTGCCAAATTCGAGATACAGTTCTGCTCGTCAGCTTCCCCGGGTCTGCATTCTGCAGTCCTACTCCGTTTTGTTCTGCAGAGGCAGTCGACAACCACAATGTGCAGCTTTTATAGGAGGGGCAGGAGAGCAGGGTGGCCCTGGGGAGTCAGGGCTGTTATCACCCCCCCGTCACTGATAAAATGTGCCCGTGACCACACCTCTGGCTGATTGAAAGGCTCCCTTCTATTCATTGCATTTATTATATATTTCCCCCACTAACTTCTATAATGGTGGAAATCAAAGACACAACTGGGCAGAGGCAGCAGACAGAAGGCCATGGTCATGCATCACAGCACCAACAGAAAGTCAAAGCCAACAGACAACCTAGCTGAGGGCAGACGGCCAAGATAAATACCCAAGGAAAAATAATTCTGTTAGCAAAAGCTGGACAGTTCCATCTGCCTTCAGGGGGAGCTCAGTCGTGGTAAAAAGCAGTAAATCTCCTGTGTTGAACCAACCTTAATCATAAAGGATAGGGCAATTCTGGCCAAAAGTGGCAAATGGACTGCTCTGCGTACAATTAATCTGTTTAGTGTACAATTTGTACAACGCAGTATTGATTTACCTTCACGGGCATTAATCATGCCAAGCTTGACTCCAAAGGTCTGGACCGGATCCGGACAGGAGTATATAACACTCTGCACTGTTGTGGGACACTGAAGCACAAAGCTCTGCCTGGTGTTTGCTCAGTAACACTTGCTGACCCGCGGGCACGCAGCTTGCCCAGTGATCCAAAAGGGTCCGGCTGGCAGCGGCGAGCACAATTTTAAAATAATGTCACTGGAATGCACTTTTGCCACATCACACGTGCTCAGTGCAGCGTCCAAGTATAAAGCAAGGCATTCACTTTGCATGACCATATAGGTGTGTATGATGGTTATTTTTAAAACTAATGCAAAATATTAGCTGAAACCCTTAGGATATTTTAATGTTATAAGGGCTCCTATATTGTGGAAATGGATTATTCCAGGCGTGGTAAGAAACTGAACTGTAACTGGCATGGCTCTATATAGTCTTCTCTCCATATTAACAGCTTCTAAGTTCTGCCTTAACCCCAAGAGAGGGAATGACTTTAGACAGAGGAAATTAAAAAAAAAAAAAAAAAAAAAAAAAGTTTAAGCTTCCAACTTTCAAAGAATCTTCAAAGAAAAGTGGAGAAATCCACCGGTGCTTTCGTTCCATATGCGGCCGGGTTCACCGAAACCCAATCTGTCAAGCGGCACGGTTCTGGCGCTGGCCACCGGGGCCTGGCGGCGTGATCGGGCAGCCTCACGGGCCCCTTCCCGTTTTATCCTATGCTGGGAATACTGCGGGCCCAGGAAGATTTGTCTTAGCGAGGCACGGTGATGGGATTTCGGCACGGCAGAGCCGCTGATGAGCACCCAGGTGACGGTGTGTTATTTCTGCTGCCAGCCCGGCACTCCATCACGGGGAGGGTCCACAGCAGAGCGCGCAGCACGCCGCATCACCCCGACGCCCTCCCTGCTGTGCCGGTTGTGGCACCCAGGGGGCACGCTGCGGGAGTCAAGGGCAAAACTGCCTTTGGCTGAGGGGGCTGGCAGACGTGGAAACTGGGCCAGCAGGGTTTGCAATTTAAAAAAAAAAAGTAAAAAGAGGTGGATTTTATATTTCTAATTATTGTTTTTAATTAATTTTTTAAACTAATTTTTATCATTATAATGACTCACCAGGAAAATGTGACCCATAAGCCTATAAATTAATTGTGTAATAAACTGGAATCATCCTCAGTGATGCATTCTGGGTAAAATGAAGCATTCGCCCAAACCAGGGGTTCGATGGTAGGGGTTTCAAAATGATCAGGCGTACTTCCCATTGCTCTCTACGGTGAGATTTACGCAGGACGAGTGCTGGGAGGTGTGTGCCAGAGGAGGCTCTGAGTGTCCGGGGGGCCACGTGGGGGTGGCTGTGCGTGTGTGCGCGCGCAGCAGCGACAGCGTCTTTGTGAGCGAGCGGTCGTGTGAAGGAGAGCGTTCTGCTGGGTCGCTTCCATTCGACCCGGCCTTCTTTCCGGCCGGAGAGGAATGCGGTGCGAGCGGGTGGCTGGGTCAGACCACGCCACGCTCCGTTTCTCTCTCCCGGCTGTAAGACAGCTGCGGGCGGTCTGTCAGCTCCCACGGCACCAGCACCGAGACCTCGGCAGCCTTCCAGAAAAGACGGCACACACCTGTCCTACATGCTAGAATCGCTACTCAATTATTTCCCCTTCAAACATAACAAAAAATATTCTCTATGACCTTGTTTTAAAGCCTATTCCATGTATTTAATAAAACAGATACAAAAGAGCTTTTGTTATGTATAGCTAGCATAAAAATATACTCAAAAGTATACCACCCTTTTCACTGTTGTAAATAATGAACATTATTTAGCACTCAGGGGTGTGCGGTACAGCTTGAAGATAGTTTGAAGAAAAAAAAAAACATTAATTCAAATATATGTAGACAGACGTCTGACTGTGATGTGTTATATTATAGTGGAAATAACTGAACACTTGTCACACAGAGCAGAGACTGCACTGAAAGTTGTAGTCTCCCTTACATCACATAACAGCATTTCTAGAACATTCTCCCAACACCCATTCCTCAGCTGAATGCCTCAGAAGAGCTGCGTGTTGTTTACTGCCCCTTCTCAGCGGGAGGGCGACCTCTGACTTGCGAGCTGGACCCGCAGTCATTATCTGCTGATGAGGCCCCCGGCACGCGATGCCTCGCGTTAGGAGAAAACACTTCAGGACTCGAAAGACTCTGCGGCGTGCCGCAGAGACGCAGCGACAATATGCTTGCTCGTTATCTCCACCGCGGCTGACAGCCCTGATTAGAAAGGGACCTCCGAGCGTAATGAAGGTTTATTAAATGAATCTGCCCACTACCAGTAAATTACATCCCTGACAAGAGGCAGGGATCACTGGCTGTGGTATACAGACAAAAGTCACAGACAGCAAATTTAACAAGCACAATGCACAAGGGCAGTGGTAAGTGTTTTTTTTATTTTTGTTGTTGTCATTGTCATTATGTGGGGTGAAGCACAGAGCTTTTTTTCACTGCTATATTTTGTTTATAGGTTGCTCACCCGCATAATAACCCACCTTTTGTTACATACTCAATAAAGCAAAATCAAAGTGCGCTATTCAAAATAAAAATAAAAAAAGAGTTAAAACAGATGTATTTGTGAGCCGAGAGTTGTGAATTATTAAATGGCAGAACTCTGATTCTTTATTTCAGAATCGCAAATTGAATTTTCTCTCTCATTTTAGGTGCCGAAAAGAGGAGCGTAAATGGACGAGAGGAGAGAGAAGGGCCGCTGCAAGTCCAGCTCCTGCTCTCGGACCGGAGCCCATCTTGTAAGACAGCAAAAGGTGTCTCCTCCTTGGAAGGAATCATCCGCTTGAACCCGGGTCGCGTGGCGTTGATTGATGGACTACAAGCGCAGCACTTAATAACCCTTATCATGCCGTCCGACCCCGTGGCCCGCAGTGGACGCCAGTTTGTTTATGGGTGGTAGCGCAGACACGCTAACAGTGCAGAAATTCTGCAGCGCCTAATGGACTAGTCTGAGGGATTGGACTGTCAGCCGACACGGAGGCCTCATTTTTCTCCACGGCAGCCCCAGGTTACCCTTTCCGCGCCCTGCCCCCTACTCTCCGATAATTTGTCAGTGATGACTGAGCCCTTGTGAAATTGAGGAGAAAAAGAGACTTTCAATTAATGTTATTTATTCTGAGATACTTATGCCAGTTTCATTTTCTATTCATCAGGCGTCATTAACCGCTTAACCCGATAAGACACTATGCATGTGTTTCGTTCGTTATATCGCACCAGGCAGCCGTGCAAGGTGACTTTTGTGTCAGAAAGTATGGTTGATTATACGCGACGACAGCAATTTTAGCCTTTTTCTTTTAAAACCCATAAAAATTATTTAATAACTAAGGAATAATGATGGTGTACATAAAACGCTAGTGCTTGTAATTTGTGGGAACAAAGTAAATTCAGAGAGGTAAAAAGTCTTGCTTGGGCATAGCAAATCCACAAAGACACTCAAATAGATCTTACTGCGGCATAGTGCTATATGATGTTCACTCAATTTTAGAAGCCAATACATAAACAAAAAAATTAATCCCTGGCATGTGGACCAGTTACATTTGAGTTACCAGTTACAGTTTGAGCAATTTCCTCCGGGATCAATAAAGTTTTCTGATTCTGATACATACGATACCAGCATGCCTTTCCTGTAAGTGACATACCTTGTCATAGAATTAAAGCCTAGTGGATTCTTAGGTCTTACAGACAGGGTCTGGCTGGGGCACCCTATCTGTTCTGTTTAGTCACATTGATGGTTTAAAAAGTGGCACTCATTAATAAGCAGTTGTAAGTAGTGCTCTGGGTTAACACTGAATAGATAAGGAAAATACTGACAATTTAGCAAATAAACTTTCAAAAAAGTATGAGATTGGGATTATTGTGGGATAATGATGCATTTTTATGTTTATATTGCCACTGTTACAGCATAAGATGTCATATGAAAAATCTATGTCAAAGCTCAAGAGGTACAGGAAATAGAAACTGCTTACCGTAAATACCAGTGGATATACAGGGGAAGGCCTGCAAAGACAAACAAACCACAGTCAGTTTATTATTGCACAACTTTATATTGAACCATTTCCAGGTAGATTATAGCAAAACTGACCTATGATACCCTCCACTCGATTGTAAGTCAACCCACGCTGATTTTCAGTGCAAATAAACTTTCAATTTGGGACCAAACTTTCTTCTCAAAAGCTGGCAAACCAAACAGTATTTACTCCTCTATACACCTGGCTCGTTTTCATTTCCTGCCAATATCAAGGCTTAAAACCCACTATATTATATTAAATCTAGAAAGTTTCAGGAAAGCCTGGGAATTTGTGGATACACACAGAGTCCTGTGGTGTTTGCAAACACTGGGCACTTGCCCTGGATTGGCAGTAAAATGAGAGCCAGTAGTACTGACACTGTGCCATTTTCCAGTGTTTTTATTTACTAATTTAACTCTGAAGTTACATAAAAATGTAAAACAGTTGGATTTAAGAACTGGAAACAGAATTTAGGGATCACATCCTATTAATGTGGATGCTGATGCTATGCAGTGAGGGGGATCAAAGCAAAGACATCAAAACTTAAAGTACAGTAAGCATTTCATATCAGGTATGATAGTAACGTGCTGAAGGAATTGTTTCCAGGGATCTAAATGTAATTAATGTGACTTTTAACTTAAATTGCATGATGAGAAATAAGACTCAGCCAGTAGTTAATCTCCTATATGCTACAGCAGTGTTTCTCAAAGCGAGGCCTGTCTGGGGTATCTCCTATATGCTACAGCAGTGTTTCTCAAAGCGAGGACTGTCTGGGGTACCTCCTATATGCTACAGTAGTGTTTCTCAAAGCGAGGCCTGTCTGGGGTACCTCCTATATGCTACAGTAGTGTTTCTCAAAGCGAGGCCTGTCTGGGGTATCTCCTATATGCTACAGTAGTGTTTCTCAAAGCGAGGACTGTCTGGGGTACCTCCTATATGCTACAGCAGTGTTTCTCAAAGCGAGGCCTGTCTGGGGTATCTCCTATATGCTACAGCAGTGTTTCTCAAAGCGAGGACTGTCTGGGGTA
>JAODKM010000058.1:6430489-6441236 GCA_026780845.1 Petrocephalus sullivani | reverse complement strand
GATAAGACAGCAAGTCTCCCCTTCTGTAGACTGCCACATCAAGCACCCCGGGGCACCTGCGGCGTGCCACCTTGGGGAGAAGTCAGCTGGGCTGGGGAGCTCAGCGTCAGTTGTTGGAACTGAATGGACTCAGAATAAAGCAACATCTGAATGTGAGAACAGAGGTGTTCTTAAAAAAAAAAAAAAGCCAAATCTACAGCAAATCTTAAGGTTACAAAAACTGAAGTGTACAATCTGTAATTCTCCAGTGAACACAAAGACCCTGATTTCGATTTTACTCAAGACATTATATTGTATCTTATAGGCAGAAATCAGTTGAGGTATGTTATTGAAAAGAATTGGATTTGGAGGTAGACTTATTAAATTTTACCTTTTCCTTTGGGGAAATCACCAGATTTGGCATAGTTGTTCCACATGACAGGACGATTTGCCCTTTGTGAGAGCTGACCTCTCAGTCATCTCTGGAAGTAATCAAATAGTGTGTGTGTGGGGGGGGGAGTCACAGCTACACTAAAGAAGAATGGGGGCTCATACGTAAATCAAAGGAAACTTGTAAGACGACAGTAATTTGACGATCTGGCTTTATGGATCGGCGACTGTTTTGACTGGTGATTAGGTGTCATTAAGGCCGTTATGGAGGGAGAAAGCCGAGAGCTTTCAAAGGGGAAGTCATGTGCAAATGGAAAGGAATCTGTAAAAGGCAGTACATTTGTCTCTCATCGGAAATAGGGCCACAATCAGCAGAGGTGGAATTGGTAGCAT
Source organism: Petrocephalus sullivani (assembly GCA_026780845.1). Taxonomy (NCBI): domain Eukaryota; kingdom Metazoa; phylum Chordata; class Actinopteri; order Osteoglossiformes; family Mormyridae; genus Petrocephalus; species Petrocephalus sullivani. Next base: position 6,440,474 of record JAODKM010000058.1, on the reverse strand, counting down.
TACGTATTTATACATTGTTCACTATTTATTTAAAAGAATCAAATCAAACTAGACAATCAAAGGCTTGACCATAATACTACTGTTACTATCATAATTTCTGTCTATTTTGATAATTCAACTGCCATCTAATTTTTTCATTATTTAACATGCATTTCTCGATGACTGTTCGATGTTATAATATTTTTGTCCTCTGTAATACAAAAGGAAGTAAGTTGATTCTGTATTTTTATGCATAATAGGATTGTGAAATTTACAGTCACATGTCAAAATGAAACTACATAGTGTTCTCTGATTGCCTTCATCAGACATTAATTTGTGAATGTGGACCCACCTCTCCACTGCTTCATGCAGTAATAAGCAACCTCTTTGACATCCTAATGATTAAATATGCAAAAGAGCCATTTCTCGCACCTAAGTACCGTGCCATTAGGTTAGGGAGTATTTACCTGTTATCCTTTAAAATAAAGACAAACTAGCATCCCTAACACGCACATAATGCATTCTATTAGAAGCAGGTAAATAAAAACACTGCAACCGAAAGCTTTAGTATATGTGCGGGGGGGTGATGGGAGGGGGCAATGAAAATGTTGTTGGATGCAAAACAGATAATTGGCCAGCAGCTGTTCCAATGGCCCCGATTAACAGGTAATGGCAGGTTTTAAAGCCAAGCGGCTAAATTTAATTACGCACGGCACACAAATCTAAGCACAGCATCTTCAGCTGCCATCGCTGTGCAGGAGGGCTTTGTGATATCGTTCGGGGGAAAGCATGACACTTTATAATGAATGAAACGTTCAGCTCAGGGCAAAGATTGCTCTGCCAATGACACTCTGCAGATCATCGACACACCGAGACACAGCAGACTACAAACTCTACAATCACACTTTAGGTATCTTTAAAATAAACAGTCTGGTCTATTTGTGCATTATTAACAGAGATGTAAATGTAAATAAATAAATGTAAATGGATTCTTGTAAAGACGGGCAACATTTTACTTTATCATTCATAGAAACCAACTATGAGGTGATGGGTATTATACTGGCCAACCACATTTCAGTAGTGTGTCACATCACCCCTCCATGTGCAAAGTGATGTGACATGTGCTCAGTTGTTGGCAAAGAGTGCGTGTTGTGAAACTTTGAGGCCGTTCAGTAAAATATAAAAATTGTTAAATTTGTAAAATTTGTTCCCTTTCTCGTGACACCAAGTGGGGGTGTAGGTACACAACCAAATAGCTGGGATTTGCATAGCAGTGATACATCAAGGTGGTCAAAAAAAACAGATGAGACAGGCATGAGTGACTCTCTGGGTTCCACCCCCACCTTTCTGAAATGAACTATATTGATTCCTCCATGTTAGTTGGATGAAGCCTTTTCTGCGACTGCTTGGTAATGTGTTTGTCTGGCAGTCCCGCGAGGTGAAGCTTCATGCTGACAGTCCAAGTAATGGATCAGCTCTCATGCTATCTGCTTCACAATCTAGCCTTTATAATAAAATGTCCAAATCAATTTCTTTAAAGCCTTGAACTTTACATTGATTAAGATCTCGGCTCTGACACATGGGTAATGGTCTTATTAAACGTTTTATTGTATTTATCATGAGAAGTATGACATTATAAATTGAATAAGTCGTCTGATTCAGGCTTTTGTGTGGTGGCGTTACAGAATGGAATGGAAAGCTTATTATCAGTGAGAGGAACGTAAATGCAGATTATATAAAAGACAAACATATTATCCTTCAGGTAAGGCAGTGTGCAGAGACATATTTATCTGTCAGAATAATAATATTTAACACAATTTAAAAGCTGACAGAAATATACCTATATGGTTATAAACTGACACAAAAGCGGCCTGCTGTTCATGTCACTGACATGCACAGCTTCCCTTTGGCTACTTTGATTTTTCCTTGCGTTTGTCCTCTAAGCATGAAAAACAGGTAATCGGAATTGCTATCAAGCATGGCTGATTCCCCACGCTTAGGAAGATTCTGCCATTTATTATAGTCTGTAAGGTAACAGGGATGTTTTAGTGGTTAATCTAAATGAAGTGTTAAATAATAATGTGAAACCTTTTTTCCCCCAAGTGACACTGCTTTCATTTCCATCTATAAATCAAACTTAATAGCATATTTTATCAACAGGGGGACAGAAGCCCTGGAATATTCCACACTGACATCGGGGTCTCTCCCAATCTTACCGTAAGGCTCTCCTTTCTCCCCCACACAGAATAAGGGAACCAATTAAGTGTCTTTTCCCCCCTTTTCTTTCAAGACAAGTCCTTCAAAAGTTCAAAGACTAAAAATCAAAGTAGGTTCAAAAGCAGGCTAAAATCCAAATCATAAGGTGCTTGAATAAAGCAAATAACAAAAGAGGCAACTTGGCATACATTTATCTCTACACAAAAGACCTTCTGAATGTCTTTATGCATTCTTATCCATAAACAATAATTTATCTGTCTGGGTGCTGTGGCACTACAAAGGAAAAAGCAGAGATGTTCCACGGTCACTTTCCATAAGGCTTGAAAATACCTAAAACCGTTATGCAAATTCTAGGTGTGCACATGGGGAAGGCAATTCCAGTCCATCTTAATTTAGGCTCATTATAATATACATGCTAAGCAGAGATAATGATTCCGACTCGCTCTCAACAGAGGCCCCGCGAACGTAAACAGACTGCAAGAATAACTTGCAGGAGACCAGCCGAGACTCCATCTCTGGCTCATTAAAATGTTGATGAAATGGTATCATGTAGGTCCTCTTCTTTTATTTTTTTGTTTGTATGGATGCGTGACGATCTCTAAGTGAGTTGTGAACACAAACACGCCATTAAATGCCACGGGAAAACAGCAATCTGGAGTTCACGTGCATGCACACACACACACACGCACACAGACACACACACAAAACAGAGAACAGTAACCATTAACTGGGGGAAAATCACAAACGTGCATAGCTGGTTTAGGTCGAAGCTCAAAAGAGAATGGGGATTAAAAGGGGCTGCTGGGCCTGGGAAGGCTGACGTGGCAGACGGATATAAGCAGCGAGGCACCGGGACACACGGTGTGCCAAAGGGCAATGAAAGGAGATCAGTGTTAAAAGGATACAGGCTTTGATAAATAACTTGCGTGGGCTGCAGGTTCTATCTTTGGGCTGGAGCCCCGTGACACTGCAAGCCGGAGACTCTCAGCTGGCACTGGGGGGGGGGTGCATCTCCCAGAAGGTATAACACTCGTCCCACATACCAGTCCCAGCAGGGGGCAGATAAGAGACATCCACCCCACAGCTGCCTAGTCCTCAGTCTGCTTTCTACTTCCATTTCATCAGAAAAAATGATATTATTTCTGTAAGCCTCTGTTTACCTCACACTCATATGATGTGACTGGTGTCATGGCTGCCCTGCTGCAGACTCCTACCGCCTGACGGGTGTGCTCCCCAGTCACCATGCCGCAGTGCATCTACATTTCACAGCGGTAACTATTTACAGCAATGGAGCCTAGCTGAGAAACAGGGCTATTACCAAAATGAAGCCCGAGGCTTTCAAAATTGGAATTATATACACAGGTAGCTTTGCAAGGGTAACACGTATAAAGGTGATTAAGACAGTACCCTCCACATAAAACCCGAAGCTTTTAATAGCAGGTTCCCGTTGACTTTTTATATCTCTTGGTGTTTAATTAAGCCCTTCATTTTATCTTTGTTATAAAAGTGGACTTATGTGTTCCTAAATTAATCAAATTTAAAACTGTGGATGGAGGAATATCTGAATATGAGTGATTAACTGATTTAATGACATTAAAATCCAAAAGTCAAGGGAAAGTTCCATAAATACAATTTCTCCGGAAATTGTATTTTTTATATCTTTATAATTTACAGAGATCCAATAATGAGCATATGCTAATCAAAATTATTTTATATATAAGAAAGAAGAAGTTTTCATCGTGTAGCATAAAAGCACCCCCTCGATATGGCAAACATGTTTCTGCTGGAACAACTCAAGTAACTGCACCCCCCCATTTTCACACCAATACGATGGTTTGTTTACTCAACTGAAGAAGCAGCATGGGATCCGGCATCCCATAAAAGTAGTCACACACTGAACAGTGACCGCTGGGAGGAGGGCCCACGTCAGAGGGGGGGCCAAGAAGAGGGGCCACGTCAGAGAAGGGCCCACGTCGGAGGAGGGGCCAAGAAGAGGGGCCACGTCAGAGGAGGGCCCACGTCGAAGAAGGGGCCACGTCAGAGGGGGGCCCAAGAAGAGGGACCAAGTCGGAGGAGATTCTCTCACAGTGCCCGCTTCCCGGATGCTATCGCAGTGGGTCACATGCAGGTGGATCGCTGTCGGTTTTTTTGCCTATCCAGCAGTAGTCTATTTAAACTCCCAAGGTGATGCAAGGGGATGCAGAAGTGAAAAATAAATGCCACAAACACTGGTGAAACACAGAGGGAACCATAATGGTTAGGGAGCGGGGCAGAATGTATGGGTGTGAGGCATAAGCGCTTATTCCAATACACCCTACTTCATTGCCAGTTAGGCTCTCTGCCTCTGAGGTAGGAGCACGAAGCTCCCTTCCAGAGGAAGGCTAACTGCTGTCCCCATGTTCTCTGTCCCACCTGACAACATAAACACATAAATCTACGCCTGCCCCAGGCCCCCTGGTGGCATTAATTGACTGTAGTAGGATTATGGGTCGGCACCCAAGTAATAATAGCATTAATAAGGGTGATCATTCCAATTACTCAGGGCATATAATACGATGATCTGAACACCGTCACAGGTCCTGCTATAACTCTTAAATCCCTCTGTGCGATTCCATTTTTGGGTAATTAATATTGCTGAGCTTGCCGGCACAGATTAGTGGAATGATGTTACTTTTCTTTTATTAAATGGAAAAGGAAAGAATGATCAGCGAGCCTGAATTAAAGAAATGGTGAATGAGCCAATGAAATCCCTCGTCCTCAACTATGGAAATGCTGATCATCTTCTGCACTCATCTCCATTATTTTAGTACTTGTGTCTTTAGCTTTGGTGCTCTACCTTAGCACAAAGGCCATCTTAAGTTATGAGAGAACGCTCAATGCCACAAAACAGGGGTGAGCTTCCCAAAGGCATCTTAGTGAAAGGAAGTCTCACATGGTGCTTCCTATATGGATATTAATGAGCCTTCCCCCACCATCCTGCGTTTCAGAAATTCACGTACTGGTGCAGCTACTTTGTGCATTTAAGTGCAAAGGAAATCTTTAAGAAGTATTTTGCTCACAATAACAATAATTCTGACATTATAGATTGATGCAGTTCACCACCTTAACAATCGATTCATCACAATGCATCTTTAGATCTCTAAGTTAATGAGCCTTATAACCAAGTCTGTTGCATAAAAACTTGTTATGAATCAGGAGCCATCAGAGGTCGAGATTTAAGCTGCAGTGTGCCTTCACTTCACATATCATGACCATCTGGTCAGCACCACTGATTAGACAGTTCCTAATATTGCCGAGAGAGTGGAAATCTAATATGATAACAAAGCACATTAATGACCAGGAGCCTGTTTCACAAAGAAGGATTTCTTGCTCTGCCGGATAACTTGTCGGATTAAAGGTACCCCAGTATAAATTAACTTTATCTTCTTTCACTTTCATTTAGCCCAGACTACCTTAAATTGAGTTATCCAGCTAAGCAAAAAATACTGCTAGGTGAAGCAGGCCCCAGGTAAACAGAAATCTGCATAAGAGCAAGGGAGATATTTAGCAGAGGGGACTACTGCTGAGCGTCCCCTGTAATGATGGGACAGAATAGCACAGTTTGAAATAAGAAGCATTGCGCGGAGTAACCCATGCTATTATGAGTACTACTGGCTGATTGCCTCATCTGCATACGAGATTATGTGTACCGCTCCCATTACTCCTCTGGACAGCAGCAACGCGGGGCCCTGTTGCGTCGCAATATTAACACCTACACAGGATGACAAAGGCTCTTTATCGCTCATTGTGCACTAAACAAACAGCATTTACCAGGCGAGTCTCCGAGCCCGTGAAAGTTTAGGCTGTAAGGATTCTGCTTTGATTAACTCCTCTCATCTGCTTTAAGCACTGTCAGGCTGAATACTGTCGCCTGCTTGCTGGTGTAGTTGATGGTCTTATAAACTAGCCTTCTATATTTCAAAAGGTTTTGAAAGGGGAACTGATTCAAAAACAGAAGTTACGGGAAAGAGATGTCCTTTTAGGCACTTCATTTGACAGGCATTCATATAAGAGACATAAAACAGCTATATCACAGCTGACATTAACATCGACTTTCATGAGTTTACTAGAAATTCCACAGCATTCGTGGATGCTGGTACCACCTGACATCACCCTCTATGTCAAAATGATTCAGCTTTCGGTTGTTTTAGGAGTGACACCTCTCATTCCAGGGGTGAAGATGACGTACTGCAGGAAAATATGTTTTTTTTATGTCACTGCCAATTTTATTTCCATATTTATTTATTTAGCTGTTCTTTCCTAAATGGCTTTTATTTTATTAAGATGTCAATTGGCAATTTTGTATCAACTGACACAAATAGTGCTCCTCATTTTGTCAAAATTAAATTATGATTCAAATGTTAAATGTGTGCGCAGCTCATGAGAGGCGGAAATAGTAAATATTCAGGAAGGCAAATGTCAGTGCAGATTGTAATAAATTCTCTGCAGTCTTCAGAATCACAACAGTTCTGCTAAATGTTTAATCATCTATTATTGACCAGAACTGGAATGGGTCCTCAGCAAAGAAATAAACTTCCATATCCCTAAGAGCGAACGACGTGCACAGGCGTCCCACTCCGGAAGCTTCATCCCCCCCCCCCTTGCACTTCTGGCAGGGAGGGGGGTTATTATTGACACCCGACTGCACTTACAGGAGGACTTTCTTTCATAATAACAACACATAATAACAACATCAACATTATCAATGATGATAATAATAATGATAATAAATAATAATAATAATAATGCCACTTTACTAATCTCTCGTCGGGAAATTCTCTTTTTGCTTTTTTACATTGTAATTTATTTAATTTCATTATAATTAAGCATCATAACTAAATACTCAATACTCTCTGCAACATTTATGATTATTGGATTCACAGGAAATAGTATTAAAAAGCATTGTTTATTAACTGATCTCCTGAATGCTTACTTGTTGAACTCATGTAAGACTGCATACCTGTTATAAATAATGTTGTGTTGCTAGTGCAATGAACACAGCAAAGCAGCATTAACTGGAATAAATGGAATAAATGTCATTTTGATACTGGAAGTGCTGCCCTGCACTGCTAGAACTGCTTGTGTGATTTGACAGCTGTGTAATTTTAAATATGGTGAGATGTGACTTCCACGTCAAAAGTGACATAATAAGCCAGCAAAAGCTGCTGGAAAATATTCCCGAATAGTAATGGCAGCTCATGTCAGTCATGTACATATTAGTGGCTGTGCAGCATCCACTGTTACCCTACTAGGATGCTGGAAGGACTGGGAAAATATCCAGCCAGGAAAACGGGCAGAATTGTGGAGTCACTTTTGGGGAGGAAAGGGAAGGGTCAGAGTCTTTTTGGTAAGATGAATGGAGAAGGCACTGGGGCAGGTGACCTGCGGGTCTTGCGGAGGCATGTGACGCTGCTATATTTGCTTATGTAAAAAAGGCCCGCCTGTCTCTCTGCTGCTGGCTGTGTTAAAGCAGGACAGAGTCACACATGCAGACACGCTGTGGGCGTGACGGGGTCGCGGTGATTATAATTGGACCGAGCGGTCGAGGTGAGCCGGGAGCAGGCACTCTCATATCCCCCTGCGTGTCCCCGTTCTCACACCTGAAAGAAAGCCTCATAAATATGCATTCTCTGTTGTCCGTCTTCTGAGTTTAATGATCCAGGGGCGCCCCTAAAGCCCCTCCTGGAGGAGACGCCCAGCACCTGCGATCTCTTTCAGGAAACACTTTTGTTCAACACAAGGTCCCATGGCAGAGGCTGATGGGAGAATGCGGGCAGGCTGCTGACATTTCCTAGCATTCACTAAGCCCTCCGCCGTGTGCCGGGGGATTCATCGGCAGTGTCTCTCAGACGGGTACCAACCCCAACTACACCTTCACACTCTCTCTTTTTGCTGATAATCCAGGACACACAAGCATTGATCTCATAGCCTTGGAGTAACTCCAGAAGCTGAAGGAGAGAACCAGCATCTTGCATAGGAAATCCCCCCCCAACACACACACAAACACGCACACACTACCTCGCCCCGTTCCCTCCTTCAACCAAAAGCAGCCATAATTAAAGTGACTAACCAAGCGTGCCTTGTTGGGACACAGTTGAAGCCCAAGTAGGTGATGCTCATGAGCCAAGTTTATGGTCACCTTCACAGAGGCAGGTCTGAGAATGACAGCAGTCCCCACCACCCCAACACCATACATGACCAAAGGATACATCTCCAATGCTAGAGGAGAAGCAGGAAGTCCCAAAATGACCTAGTAGATGCCACAACAGAGGCAAAGGTGTAGAAGAGACTAGCTCAGGCCTCCTTTTTCCTGACATCCATCTGGGATGACCCATCACTTCAAACCAAGCAGCTGCAAAAATTAGATTTTTGTTGTATTCATTTTTTTCAAATATTATTATTTAAGAGTCTTGTGGCAGGAGGGATAGGAAGGAGGTTCAGGGCTTAGGCCTCCAATAATTGTAAAAGAAAACACTCCTTCAAATTTAGAGGTGAAAAATACTGCTTTTCACTATAATGTCATTACATTAATATTTAGCAATGAACAGGACAAGCGTGTCTAGAAAACGGCTGTATGGATAGTACTTGGTATGACCTTAATGGCAGCAGTGGCGCGTTAAAGCAGACAGAAACCTGAGTTTCCCTCAAATGTGTACTGAGGCATATCTAACTTTGATGTCCCTCAAGACCCAAATGTGACAGTCACAGGGTGACTTGAAATATGCCTGAGATTGTTGGGTACTTTCACTATGCAAGCAATTAAGAGCATTTTGTTGCTGATAGGCTGTCATACTACCATCTTGCCATTACCTCACCAAATATGTAAGTAATTTAACAACAGAAAGAATTAAAGTGTCAAGACAGGTGTGAATGTAAGTTAGAAACAGATGTAAAAGAGCTCTGTTCCTTTCATAACAGTGTTCCAGCACCCCGCAAAGGAGGACACAACTGCATCTGCTTAGCAATCTGAGCACTGTCCTCCAGAAGCACAGGACCACCAACGCAGTGCTGATCTTCAGCGAAAGCCAATTTTGTGAGAGGAAAATATTTTAAATACAGAAAAGACTAACCCAAGAGGACATGGTGACCTCCAGAACATTCCAGACCTTACAGTTCAGTGTGGGGGGGGGGAGTTTGGGCGAAATCTTCAAGAAGTGCAAGAAGAAAAACTAAATCTATTCAACGGTATTCAATACCTGCATCATGTAAAAACCCAAAGCTACATGATCACCAGCAGCCTAGTTATTCGTAATCAACTCCAAAGGAAAGCAAAGGCTACAGAAAAAAGATGGTCTAAAGAGCACTAAATGTTTGCAAATTCCTCAGGAATTGCAGGTTATGAGAACAGTCTCCCCGAGCAAATAACAACAATGCCATATTCACTTGACCGAAATTTGTATTACCTCCAAGCACAATTAATGTCAGCCCCGTCTTCTTTATGACTTGGCGATGGGCTGAGGCTCTTTTGGATCAGAAGGGGACAAGCATGTTTCACAAGCTCATTGGAATCCCAAAATGGACTCGGAGAGCTCGTTATCAGGGGCGAGGCACAGGTGCGGCTCCAAACGAGAATCGCCAAGAAGAACGAGGGAATTACAAGCAGAAAATGTGGCTCAAGGTCACAGTCAATAATTTCTGCACCATGGCGTGATTGGCTGCATGGACGAACGCCAGCAGAGCTAACTAGCAGGGGTTTCTGCACCACGGCGTGATTGGCTGCATGGACGAACGCCGGCAGAGCTAACTAGCA
>JAODKM010000058.1:6410335-6420884 GCA_026780845.1 Petrocephalus sullivani | reverse complement strand
TTAACTAAACCACAAGCATCCGATTTAGCGACCAAGCATGTTCTCACGTTTTCACGCATGGCTTTGAATCTCCTAGTCTTATCCTTCTGTATGAACACGCACGATAGTATTAATGCTGAAGCTTCCCCAACATGAATAAATATCGGCAAACTGGCAAACAATGCATAAAAGAATAAGGAAGGACATATTACAAATCTCTTAATAAAAAATATTTGCTCATTAAAATGTTCAGAAATCAACGTCTTTTATGTTTATGTTCATTTTGTGTAATCGTTGTAATTAAAGTGGAGATGCATTAATATTAAAATAAAGGCATTATGTTTTTGTGCAGCCGTTAAATTAATGAATTTGTGACTCTCACTTTCCAGGCCACAAATTAATGAGCAAGAAAAATGGCAAAAAAAAGGGCGTGAAGTGTTAAGCATATAAATGTAAATTAATTAGTCACATGGGAAATTAACAATCTTTAGAAAACAGAGGCTAAAAACAGCATGTCATAAAATTTTCACGCAACAGTGTTTAAACACATAAATAATGATGGAGCGCAAAGCATCTAACAAGTGTGTTAAACTGCTGACAGACATTTCAGCTGCGTTTCGTATTTGTTATTATTTCTTAAATGCTAAATTACGATATTAAAATATTTTCTGACAACTCAAATTCAATTAACACAAGAACATACTCTTTCACAGTTCGCAGAAAAATATTATATCTTTGCGATGCCTCATATTCAGATTTTGTCATGTTGGTTTTATCTGTAACGAGGGTTAGACCATAACAAACCTTCAAATACCTAGAAAGCAAAATCCCCTTTACCAAAAATGTGTTACTTGCTGAATGCGCACAGCTGAACACACCAAAGTACTTTTACCAAAGTACTGTTTTATCCCACCTCAGGCTTAATTGTAAAAGGAAGTACTTTTAATTTCTATTCTATATCCATGTCTCAATATGCTGTGTGTAAATTGTCAGACTGTCAGTGTTTAAATGTCTTTCAGATTCATATTTATATTGTTTTTCTTGCACCATGATGAACATGATGGTAATTTCATAACGGCGTATACCCCATGGATCACAACAGCTGAAGATGACAATAAGAGTACTTTGACTTCGAAGTGTGGAGTGACAGGGCAGAGTAAGACTAACGTAACTCCAAGATACCTGCTCACCTTTCAATCATCAACTAGCGCCATCCTTGACCATTTCCTACATCAGCGTTTTCAGCACAGAAACATCTTTCCCAGGTTTCCAGATGTGACTGCGTGCCTGACAATGGGACGAGAACTTTTCTAGTGGTGCAGTAAGCGGCGGTTCCGGTGTATGGCCGACCGTCACAGGCGACGCTCTGCATGGAGACGAGGCTAGCCGCAAGCTGACAGGCCCTTTGTCCATACTCTTGGCCAGTACGTTATTGAGTGCTAGCACCCAGCAAACTCTATGGAATTAAAATGCCAAATAAACGTTAAAAGGCACAATGTCTCCTGGACGGCGCTGGGTCGTTTTGCACTTGAGCAGCACAGTCACTTCTGGTTAAACGAGTAATCTGTTAGGACCTCCTGCCTCTCAGGCGCACTCACCTTTTCGGCAATTTCAGCTCTGACTGAATGGCAGCTGAATGACTAATGAGCGGTCAGCTGCCCGCGTTTCGCAGCCTGAAACAGGAGGCCTGCATCTCTTATGGCACTTCTCCCTCTGTGCTAACGAGTCTGGCAGCCGGGGTGAAGCCCCACAAACCAGTCTCTGCCGCCTTTTTGCTCTGGCTGGACACTGGGTCCGGGTGTGCCGCAGAAGGACACCCGGAGCGTATTCTAAGTGAGATCTAGACAGACCTCTCTAAAGAAACAAGAACAAAACCACCAGCATGGTCACCCTGAGTTCATGTAAGGTGCTATAGAAAACATACACGTTCATATCATGCACAGTGAATCCTAAAATGCTATACTCCCATTTCTTTCAACCTCTGAGAATTGTTTCCTACAGTACTTGTACCTGAACAAACTGACAAAAAAAAAAAAAAACACACACACACACACAGCATCCCATAAAATCTAATCAGCTAACCTAGGCCAACAATAGAAAGTAAAAGATGTCGATGCCTGTTTGCAAGATAAATTTCTGCTTCCAGACGGAAAAGCTTGATTCTGCAACAAAACACAGCCAGCCCAGCCTCAGCCTTCAGCTCACAGCCAGATGGGCCAGGCTTTACCATGCATTCAGTCCTGACACTGCTCCCTCATATGTGGGAGAACAGCGCAAGACATTCAGTCAGCCAATCAGATAAAGCCTGCTTTGGAGATGCAGCAACAGCACTGCTGTGCTGTGTATGAGGGAATCCATAAATTACCACTTTCATAAAATTTCTTCATTAATTTCTGTATATGATACAGTAACCCCTTCACACTCACAAGGCTCAGAGGCAGAAGATCCTCGTAGTGTTTACTATACTGTACTTTTTTATCATTATTTTAGAGTGAGGTCCACTTTCTATTTGGCAACACACCACTGTGATACCCTCACTTCAGCCTAGGCACATTAGCATAGTCATAACCTTGGTTTTAGCATTGTAACAGGAACATTGTAATTATTTTCCATCTCAGTCAACAAATGATTTTATGATGCTAGCTTTGTCATACAATTTTTATCACTAACTCCAAACAGCAAGCTGAACAGCTTGTAGATGTGTTGTTTGCAATGAACTTGGACTTCTGCCTTCTTTTAAACTTCAGAGTGGATTAGATATTTGTTTAGCTAACCAAAAGTAAGCTACAGGCAGTACAGAATCCTAGTCAATGTCAGTATCACAGACCTTGTAATGTTGTTTACTACTCCCCTGCTAACCCAAGGTACGTCTATTAAAAGCACAGCTGCTAACAATGTAACCAACTTACATAGCTGGAACCATGCAACTGCACTGTTCCAACTATGTAAGACGCTAACAAGAGCTTTTGGGAAAGGGACCCCTGAGTAACACATACCTTCTTAGCCTAGTAGTAATATATAACCTTAAATCATTGGATGTCAGTACATATTTTTTTCTTAGCTTGGTGCACTTGTGGAAACTGTGCACTCATGCCCCTCAAGAGAGAAAATATATGTTGCAAGTTATACAAAGTGGGCTGGTTTATGTTAAGTTCGGAGGCGCAGTTAAGACTGTTGTGTAACAGTCAATGACTTCTGAATCGGTCCATTTACCACCTTCTTTTACACATGCAGGATTAATATTTGAAAGTGGAAAGGAACCTTTTCCACTTTCACAGAGATTCACAGCATCTCTGTTCCATGAAATCTCCTTATTCAGCTATGCTGAGGTAAAGTCAGATTTATGGCACCTTTAAAGATATAGTATGTACTTACACAAACAAATATTATAGATCACTAATATTTAAATATTGTATGAGTTTATGTAATTCAAATAATTTTCATTATTGTTTTTTGGCTTACGCGTCGTCTGTGAGTTTCTGTAATCCTTCAGTAAGCTCCAAAAATATTCACGTTTAATTGTTCACAACCAATCCGCAAATAACCGAAACTGCGAATGTCAAAATTGTGAATGTGGGGTTATCGTACTATGTTCATAAAAAAAACATTTATTCAATGACAATCACTATAACATGAAAACATGGAAAAATATATCGCATGTATTTTTTATTGCAGTAAGTTTGGGGTCTGTTGAGGTTGCAGATATGGTTATCTGAGACTGATTGTAAGATCTGCTTATCTGAATATGATTCACTTATGGTTATTTGCATCTCATCATAATTAACAGTATCTTTGCAAGCTTTCCGATTAATAGCAAATTACACAGATTGCTATGATTTTAACCTTCCCTCAACGACATGGCCCTTATTACAAACTATAGAACATCACTATTTACTATATAATCATTATATTTTAACCACCTGGGCCAAAACAAATTGGTGTTATATTCAAATATTTATGACCTTTGCAAACACATGATTAAGTGTGAACCAAAAAATAAAATGAATTTTAAGCGCAGAGAAGAACCCTGGATCAAAGGATATGCAATCCTATCATTTTGCACCATTCATCATCTGCCCATTTGCTTTCAGTATTTTATCTGCAGGCAATTTGCGGTTTCCACAATTGATCCCCAAGTTCATGAGTGTGTTATGGCTGCAAAACACTGCTGGTGCCTGAATATCAAAAGAATGACCACTTAAAACAGCTTACAACCACAACACTAAATTGACAGCTACCCACTGAAATGTTAGTCCATGTCTACAAAAATATGATCAAAATTTGAGTAATTTTAAAAGCTATAAACTGCAGCCACTTGAAGAAAGGCACTCAACTGCCTATTGAAGTAACGGGTCGAAGCTCAAAGCTGATGATGCAGTAAGACCATATCTCACACGCAGCACATTCTGATGAGACACGGGTCGTCTTAACACAATCACTGCATTTCTCGCGTTAATAATACTCAATCACATTTGATACTTAACAACGCAAAAAAAAAAAATTTCCAAAGCTGGTGATGACAATTATATTTTGGGGAAAAAAAGTGTTCTTCACCGTTTTGGGATGTATTATGTATAAACTTCAAGATGAAATATGATGCAGGGTACAATAGGATCCAGATGGCTGTATCTTCATTGATGTGGACGGACGTTATACTACACATGTCGCTGTCCTAAAGGGAAGCAGATCAGCCTTGCATGACTAACGTGCTCAGGGATCCTGGCACCCTAAACTCCCAAAGTAACCCTTTTGTCCTTTAAACTTTAACTAGCATCTGGCTGGAGAGATAGCCAATGAGGTGGATATGATGGTCTTACATAGCCTATGGACACCTAAAGGAAAAAATACTCTGTATGACCCCTAAACTCTCCTTCACAGCTCCTGCCAAAAAGTGCTCCCACCCCTGGACTTGGGGGAAAAAAAAGAACCAAAAAATTCATCCCATCCAGAGGAGATGGGAAACCAAATCAAAGTTCATTGTTATGATCACATACTGTGATGACCGCAGCTTATAAATAAGGGGGTAATTGAGAATTTGAGACCCCTGCTTCTCCAGTGCAGGGGTTTAACTCATCAGGCTCAGTGCCACAGACTTCTTTTGATGTCTGTGACAGTGATTCATTGCATTCTATACTCTTTCCCTACATAAGTGTGCGTACCAGTCCAAGGGATTCCAAGTAGTCTATCATGGCTTATGGCTTCTGAAATGAGAGCAATCGATACACCCAGACTCAAATGAATGCAGACAGTGAGCTGGAACAACCACGCACCACAGTGATCGTCACTAGTATTACTATTCAGTGACAAATTTGAGTCAAGACTCAAGTCACCTTTCTCCAGAGACTCCCAATGGAGCATAAAAAATTAAAAACAAACAAATGAGGATTTCCAAGGCTGATGTCAGAAATTGCATCCCCTGTTATACTCTTGTGAAGACACCGCTGGCTCCCGGGATTGTTCTGCCTTAGGGCAGGCCTGCAAACCATTCACTTCCACAGTAAGCCCTCTTCATGATCTCTGTTTGGCACCGGAACCATAAACTACAGCGTCAACTGGACCAGGCCAAGCTAAAGTCATTACAGCCAGCCTTCTCTTCTCCCTATCCTGGAGGATCTGTGGCCACATCATCTCCTCTTCAGCAAACATCCTGGGTTTCAACACAGACTTGGGAAAAAAAAACAGTAGTGTGTGCAACACTTAGCAACGAGTTACCCATCACTGCTTTTCAAAGTGCTCCGTGCTGAGTTAAATGAATCGTTTCTTGGCTTGGGGCTTCTCGTCATTTTTCATCTGAAGCCCATCCATCAGCTTAGCCCTCTCTGGGCTTCAGTTTCACCTTGTCTCTGCTTTGTTTGGCTTTCCCACTCTCGCAAACCGAGCTCTCTTTTCACAGGCTTTGAAATGTCACGGCCTCACTTTAGAAGGGATATTTAAAGTGATGTAACAAGACGTCCGTGTTATGAAACCCGGGCTGCCTGAAAATCCAACAGGGGCTCACCAGACCACTAGATGTCAACCGAGACACTGCAGTCAGGTAAATCTCAAGAACAGCACTGAAATACCTGCAGAAGCCTACTGAGCAACGTGGCCTCTTGCAAGGTCACGACGAAGCACAAAACTGAAAAATCATCTGCTAGTTATTAAATAAACAATGTAAAGAGATAGTGACTATGTTACGTTGATTGCTGAATGATGATCTTGAAAAATGTGTAAGTAAAATTCTAATTCAATTGAAATTCCAGGAGCAGCCCAAGTTGAAACAGTGTAAACACACTGGCAGCTATTTAATCTATTAGTCTGTTCAAATATAGAACTTCTTTCACTGTGGGGCCCTGATATGGAGCATTCGGAGAGGCTAATAAGCTTAGCCAGATGACAAAAGGGCAGAGCAAAATTTTCACATTTACATTTAAGAAGGTTTAATAGAGTTCTGCATTCATCTATGAGCATTCTTCATATGTTG
Source organism: Petrocephalus sullivani (assembly GCA_026780845.1). Classification (NCBI taxonomy): domain Eukaryota; kingdom Metazoa; phylum Chordata; class Actinopteri; order Osteoglossiformes; family Mormyridae; genus Petrocephalus; species Petrocephalus sullivani. Next base: position 6,414,442 of record JAODKM010000058.1, on the reverse strand, counting down.
ATTTTATCAGCCTCAAGCTCAAAAGAACAGCACACGCATACTGTATCTTTTAATGAACTCTATGTCCAGCATACAGTATAAGGGGAAGTACCACAAAACACTGAGTGCAAGGCCTGCACACAGTACAATTTTGGAGAACTGGCCCAGTCCTCAAAGTACAGAGATTAGTTGCTCTTACTTATTGCATTTAATGTCCAATACTCATATTTATTTTGTGTTTACAATTGTTGACATACATCCCATTTCAGTTCCTTGGAAGCTATTATAAAGCTGTCTGCTCATGTTTGGAAATACAACCCCTCTGCATACCACCCAAAAAGCTCCCCTACACGGCATACGCACCCCCCAATCTTTACACATGTCAATGCCTAGCTATGCAGAGCACAAAGCTGCTGCTATCCAGCGAGCTTAGCGCTAATCTGCCGAGGAGCTCTTGGAAGACAGCATTCGGTACATTGCATGCAACAGAAAGAGGGAAGCCTGCCACGTCTGTCGAGGAACAGACACTCCGCAGTCACTTCAGTCTCATTCCAGGGTCCAGAGAAGTCACTCTTTCACAGAGAAATGACACGGGCATGCAAAGTAGCAAAAATGCACTGTCAGATGTCATCTGCTGGGGTCTAGTCAATCACAGATCAGCACTGTTTTCTCAGAAGGATTGCTGGATCTGTGGCAGCTGTAAAAACAATCGCGACGGCATTTGGCCATGAAGTAAAAACAAAATCTGATTTGATAAATATGGCAATTATTAAATAAATAAATGAAAAGTGTAACTGAATAAATCACAAAAATGTGTCTGAAACATTAATAAAATACTAGAATTAGAAAGAAAAGCACAGATGTTTGTATGAATTTCTTATTTGCATAACCTTTTTCACTGCATACTGATTGAACTACATTCTAGCCCAAATATTTACAGCGAATATATAATCTGCTGTGGTATTTTATACATTATCTCAATGTAGATTCATTAAATTAGTAGACACTTTGTATCAAACATGAATTCCAAGTGCAATTATACTGGTAGCCATGCCATACCATCTCAAAATGACATCCTACTGAGCCACCAACCACTTATATTCATTTCCCGATTAATGGCCAGGCGGACAGCAAATTTTTCGCACTTAAACTCCTTTATTGCATTGACATCTTCTAGGAAAAATATCCCAGTATCTTTTTTTATTAAATTTAAGTATTTGTGATAATTCTGCACGTACAGATGTCAATTTCTGGCTGAGCTACATTTTCTCTGTTTAGAATAAACTTTGAATGTCAAAAGATTAGGTTCTGAACTGGGTAGATTTAAACAAATTTTTAAGTAAAGCTTTACCAAAATCAGTGCACTTCAGCACATTACCCTTCAGTGCAGAGTACAGCTATGCACTTTGACTGCATCACTGCTAAATGGTACTGGAACACAGAAAATGAAAGGGGAATGCTGGGGGAGCAAAAGAAATGAATAAATACTGTTTTAAAAGCAGAACACACTAACAGCGGCCTGATATAGATTTCACACACTACATACAATGCATTTCCTTTACAAGCAGTACCAAAAATTTCAATGGGAAAATGTAAACATAAAAACTGCCATGCTGACAATTAAGTTAAATAATTTACCCAATAAAACCTAATACACTACTAAGAGAGAATCATAGAAGTTGCCTGCTTATATTTTCGCTTTTCAAAAAGACATTAATGCATTTATAGCAGTAATTTTGCCTAATATATCATTTAATTTAATTTTAATAAATAAACAATTGGTGAATGAGGATTAGTTACATAGGTACATATACACCTATGCATCACTGCCTGGACTGTCAGGAATGGGTGAAGACAAAATAAAAAGAAACAAAAAAGAGACTAAGATCGCTAAGAAACTTAGATCACTTAAACAGGCGATCTAAGGAGGCCTGAAGATAGCTATTCTGTAAACTTTGCGGAATGCTTTGGTCGAGTTCCCCAGCTTGCGCTGAAGTTCCAATACTAGAGAATATATTAAATCTTCGCTCCGCGGTAACCACTATTTTCTGTCAGAGGAGCTTTACTGGTGGGATGTTATCTCAGGCATCGTCCAGGTAAATCGTGTACTGCTTTAATTTGCTTCCCGAATAACTGCGGTGTCGAAGCACAGGGTTGGAAGGGTCAACACCATAAATCTGTGACGCGTCTAGCTTGACAGAGCACCTATTTAGCTGTCGCTTCAGGTCTATCACCAAATCCACCTATCCAAGTGCTTGCATCTCAGGCCAAGAAGCCCACTGCAGTAGCTAGAGAAATCCCTGGGCACAGCTGAGCTGAGAAGCATCACTTTGTCCACAATGCAATAGACGGACCAGGACCCAAATTTCAATATGAATTGGCCAAGACGGTTACATGAACAAAGATGGGTTATGCTGGGTTATCATAGCGCAGGCTGCACGAAAACCAGAAGCAGCCTCCTGATGCCTGATGCTATCGTGCATCGCAGATGTGCTTTCGGAGTTCAAAGATAGACAAACTTACTGCAGCCTCTTGCCCTAAAGAAAGTACATCAAAAGATAATAACTGGCTGACAACTAATTTGGAGTGCCAAACAAGCCAACGGACTCAGAAGGAAAAGTTAGCTGTATCAGTGCCGCCAGATTACCCTGGATGGGAGTATTACCCAGTAACTTTCCCGATAAGGTCTGCGCTTCTTATGTAGCAGAAGAATACCATGGTATGTTTGATTTGGTTCACATGGAGGTTCTGCTTTGATCTTCAATAAAGGTTGTCAACTGATTACTGTTTCAGTTGTCCCACTGAAAACTAAGACCAAAAAAAAAAATTGACAGAGAAACGGAATTAAAATGCGTTGTGATTTATTTTTTTTTAATTAATATGATGCAGAGACGTCTTTGCACTCAAGGCAGAGAAGGGCATGATTCAGACGTGAGACGTGACGACAACTTCGGAATGTGACTAAGAGGGAAAAAGGAAGAGTGGGGGAAAGGAAAAGGGAAAAGAAGCTTCATGGACTGTCACAGAGACGCTGATCAATGACCCGCTGATAAGTCTATAAATAATCTATCATCGGACCATGGCAGCCCTAGCAGCAACTCACATATAGCACAGTCATTTTGAAACCTTGGGCAAAAATATCATCATGACTCAAAGCACAGCAGAACCACAAAAAGGCTCTTAACTGTCATCCAAGCCTTATAGTGTCAGTCAGATTGGGTGGAAGCCACCCAACATCCCATTAATTTGGGCAGAAATAAACATCTGCCCTTCTGATGACAGTGCAGAGAGAGCGAGAGAGAGAGAGCGAGAGAGAGAGAGCGAGAGAACCCCGTCCATGGTCAATGAGAGACGCCCACCCAGACAGGGTTAATATCTGACACCACAGATGGGCCAGCCGCCCGTACTCACCACAGATCTCAAGCCGTACTCCTTGACCAGCGCCAGCGAGTTCTGGTAACACTGCGACAGCAGCTCCTTCTGGGCCTTGCCCACATGGCCTCTGGCCACCGGGCCCACAGTGTGGATAACATCTGTTGGGAGAGGCGGAAGAAAAGAAATGTCATACAGGCACTTCTCATACAAATTCATCTGATTCACTATACATGGACTGGCTATTTTTCAGTGCACGTCTCTGTGAAGGTCATGGGTACACTGTGTGATCATAATGGATGGTCCTGTAACAAGTACTCTGGCAACCTTCTCTTTAATATCTCAGGCTCAAAACCTACAGGTGCACAGGTATACCACTCACCTATAGAACTTATGAAGCCAAACTGTGCAAATACATGCACACACACACACACACACACACACACACACAGATTAGGCATCGATATCTTTGTGCAGACTCTCCTTTAATTTCAATGGGAAAAACCCTAATCCCAACAATAACAACCTTAACCCCAAATATGAAGATTCAAGACCACTGGCAGTCACAGAATTTTATTAAACTCAGTTTCCTCTTGTGGGGACCGAAAAATGTTCCAACAAGGTAAGATAACAGTTTTTTCACATTGTGTGGGCATTTGGACACACACACACAATCTTGCGTCAAGCTCACTTATACCTTTTAATGTCAGAAGTTACAAGCCTGTAAATGCCCTTAGGAAAAGAAACAGAATTTGG
>JAODKM010000058.1:6383815-6410235 GCA_026780845.1 Petrocephalus sullivani | reverse complement strand
CGTCAAGCTCACTTATACCTTTTAATGTCAGAAGTTACAAGCCTGTAAATGCCCTTAGGAAAAGAAACAGAATTTGGTTCCAAGTGGTTAATTCTGCTCAATAAATGAACCTGATCGTGGCTGCTGCCTGTATGCTGCTAGTGGAAAAATACACATTACTTTTCAGTCCTCTAAAGCTTTTCATAAAGGTCCTCTTTCCAAAATGGTTGCACCTGAAGAATAGTTCTGCTCAAACCTTTTTTTTTTTTTAATATCGGCTTTACCACATAATGCACTGGGAATCCATTTTATTATTATTTTTTAACAAATGGTTCACAATAGTTGGGTCTTCCAGCTCAGAGAAATGAATATTAGGAAAGAAAACAAACAAGATTTGCATTTGTTATGACAATGGAGACGCTTTTAATAACCCCATTGCCCAAAATGAACACATTCGTCCAGTTAATGAAATGGTAACCCTGATAGAAAATCAATTACAACATTCTTTTATCATATCTGCTCAAGAATTCACATCTCCCACTCCGCTCTGGCTTGTCTGGCATAGTAATATGACCGCCTGCCAATCACAGCTCTCCTTGTCTGAGCTGGCCAGGCTGAAGAATGCGATGCTCTTTAATTGAATCATAAGTGTGATGACAAGACAATAGGAGAATGCGAGGATGGATTTGACAGAAAAATAATGCGACTATCTGACGCAGCTCCTGCAGGCTGTGTATGGGCGTAGTTGCGGTGTGATACTGACAGGGATTATTTATCGCGCACAGCTCTGTCCGCTGATGCATGCCGCCATACCCACTACCGAGCCACACCGCCACTGACACCTCTGTCCATTTGCCAACCTCTGGCGCGCCTGAATATGTCGTTCTTGTGCGTCATGCAACACTTACGCTGCACCAAAATCGGCCAATGCTCTGTCGCCTCGGGTCTGCGCATTCTCGCGAAAAGTACTAAAACACTCAGAACTTACCAGGTGGATTAAGTAAAGGAGCACTCACGTTACTTAGGAAGCAGTAAAATAAAGTAGTATGGTTTGCAGTATTTGTAATTGCAGCAGCATTACCAATAACAAAACGAAGCAATTACACTGATAAGTGTAAAAGCAGCTAAAATAACAGAAATTAAAGATTATCACACTGCATCAGAAAGATAGAGTCAGGGTGTGGAAGAGAGTGTTTAGAGCCCGGACACAAGGCTCTGTGCTGGTCCCATGCATCCACACAGACATTATGAAAATGACCAGCTGTGGACTCGCTTTAGAGGATGGTGCATTTTTCAGCTGCCCAGCTGGTGGCGAGAGCTTCACTAGAGCAACCAGTTAATGACCCTTCGGGTCCATCTGGCTCCTGCGGAGCACCGTCCATACAGAGGCCATCAGATCATATAACTCGCAAACTCAGCCCCTGGGACACAACCTGCTATCCATTCTCCAGTGGGATTAAATTAGGATGTTTATTTATAATTAAGTTAGACAGGAAAAAAAAATAAATTCATGATAAATGGATCAGAGAAACAAAATCAATGTGCCTTGTAATGATTTGGTTTCCGTAGAAAGAATTACTGACCAGTCAATGTACACTGTTATGATATAAGATAATTACTCTAGTTCAACTATAGTTCTGTACATCAAAAGTACATCAGTAACTGTTAACATATGCAAGTAATACAAAGAGCATGTAGCTCGCATACAGAGGCTTATATCTGTCAAAAAGATGCTGTTTTTACTTTAGAAGTCAGAAGCTGACATCTATTTGATGCATTATCGCATTCTTTAAGGATGCAGCAGTTAGCATCTGAATACAACCTCATGTAGCATCACGCTACAGGACCCTTCCAACCCTGTGCTTCGACATGCTACAGACATGCAAGTGAATTGTAATATAATGGCCATACAGTACAGAATGACTGTCTTTTTAAAGCTTTCAAGTGCAATTTAATTTTACACTAGATCACCCCTGAAAGCCGACACATAAAGATAAAAAATACAATATTATGACAAGCTGGATAATTAGAACATTATTAAAGCCTTTGTTAACAAACATTTCCTACAAATTTTGAATAGGTGTTATTTGCACTTCAAGTGGATGATTAAACTAGTTACTTGTTCTGAAAAAACTTTAATATTTTAGGAGGGTTTGACATCAGTCTTGACAATTAGCTTTGTACTAGGCTTCGGCGATATGTCGATATTATCGCAGTGCTGTTGGCAACCTTAACTAATGATATCAACTTTCGCTTTGGAACGATAACTGTCAAACACGTTACACCCCCACTGAAGGAAACAAAGATGGCTGACCTGTTCATGAAGAAAAATACTAGATGGTTTTCTTGCTTGTTCTCAACCTTTGATGTGTGTAGTTAAAGCCATGTTCATACATAAACTCTGGACATCTCCCGGAGAATCATTCAAGTCCAGGGTTGCCCATCCACACACATTTGAAGATTTCCCGCGTCAGAGGCATTTACAACAACTAGAAATATTCCGGTTGGTACGAGGGGTGGTGCTGGGGCAGAGCATGCAGCGGGCGGGACATGACACACAATATACCCTTCCGCAATGACAACTGTTTTTGCTTTGATATCAATTCTATATTTATTTATACGTACCTGCAATATCAGAAAAACTATGGAAAGCCATATACAGACATGAAGTGGCTACATATTCTTCTGTTTTTGCAACAGTGGCGTGATAGAAATGTCATTAACATGCCCACTTGCTCACGCTAAATTCTCCGGAAAATTCCCTGCTCCATTCACACCTGAGGATCAACTGGAAATTATCTGGTCTTTGTATTAGGGATCTAGCAGGGTTAAATGTCTGGCACAACTGTTTCGGATATTTCTGTTCACATATACAGCCCCTCTGAGTAATGTCTAGAAAAGTACCGGGTGGCAGTGGATGTCTGATAAGGGCTTAAGAGTGACATCAGCTAAATGCCCCCTTGTGGCCAAATTCTGCAATTTTTGTTAAAAGTAATGTAAACGATAATATCGTTTATCACAATATTATTAAAAGACATTTTGAGTGTGAAAACTGAATATCGCCCAATCCTACTTGGTACACTGCCTTGCTTTGCAACAGGGGTGGGGAATCTGATCTGTGGAGGGCCGGTGTGGGTGCAGGTTTTTGGGATGACCTCTCAATCAGACAATAATAGCGGGTGCCCAGGACAGGAATTGAGAACCACTGCTTTATTATTGGCTAATTGAGAGGTCATCCCAAAAACCTGCACCCTCACCAGCCCCCCATGGATCAGGTTCCTCACCCCTGCTTTACAGTGTATGAAAGATCAACCCGTGATTCATAAAGAACTAACTCTCTGCCTTAACAAAACATGTAGCAATTCTGAATCTGTCGAGCACTGGAGAAGTATATTTCAACCTTTTTTGAGCCACGGCACATTTTTTACATTTAACAAATCCCACGGCACACCACCAACCAAAAATGTTAACACTCTGTAGCCTAGTTTTTTTTAAATCAATTAAGTGAAATTGGATAATTTCCGACGGTACACCTTACAATCTCTCATAGCACACTAGTGTGCCGTGGCACAGTGGTTGAAAATCACTGCACGGGAGAACAGGACACATCTGCAACAATGTTTAGGCACTAGGTATGTGTAAAAGTAACATCCACAAGGTTTCCCAGCAGAACCCAGCCCAGAATTTCAATCTGCCACTGCTGGCTCATCTTGTTCCTACAGTGCATCTTGGTGCCGTTTCTTCCCCAGGAAAACGGCAAACACACACACCCAGCCGTCCACATGATGTAACAGCAAATGTGACACATCAGACCAGGCAACCTTCTTCCATTACTCCATGGTCCAGCACTGCTGCTCACATGCCCATTGTAGGTGCTTCTGGAAGTGGACAGGGGTTAGCATGGCCACTCTGACCAGTCTGCAGATACACAGATGCACTGTGTTCAGACACCTTTCCATCATAGCTCAAGTCTTCCAGTCACTTGGGTCCTTATGCTTGCCATTTTTGTCTGCTTCAAACACATCAGCTTCGAGAATTGACTGTTCCTTTGCCTAATATATAATGGCACCTATGACAGGTACCTTTGTAATGAGATAATCAATGTTATTCATTGCATCTGTCAGTGGTTTTAGTGTCATGGCTCATCGATGTTTAAAGCAGTTGTAAGCTACCTGTAAACAACTTAACGGAGGACAATTAAAAATATTCCTTTGACTAATGTTTGAAGTTTTTGCCCTTGCAGCACGTCGGATGCTGAGTCAAAGGTGTTTCCAAACGAATATGGGGTTGTTCTAGTACCCCCACCTGATATAGGGAGTTATTGAGATGCTGATTTATTTAACTGCAGTCTTCACCCAGAAAAATTGTATTATAAGCATCCCACAATGTGGCGATAATGGGCCATCTGTTAAAATGTTTGTCATGTATTATTCATTGTGAAGAGTACAAGAGGAGGAGTGCCATGCCAATTTACGGCTGGACCTGCACCAAACAGAGCTGCTGGTGAAGGCGCGCTACTCGGACCATTGGCCCCCACAGTTCCTCGTCATGATTTCAATAAATATTTAATCACCATGTTTATTTGAAATATGTGAAGGTAATAGCAGCAGTGCTCATTTGCTAGGTCACAACAACAAAAATGCTGACTTCCATAATACATACTTGTTAAATTCATAATAATTCATTTGTACTGGCATATCATATAATCAAATAATCATATAATATGAATAATCAAATAATCTAAACAAAGCACTTATTTCATACTGGGGTTATTCACAATTGATGTCTTGTGACTGCAGAACATGAATGGCAAACTTCCTGAGTGATTAGTTTATTTTTTATTATATTCAATTTAAAACTGTGCTTCCTAATTACCAGTCTTAAACAGTAATTCAGACATTTAGATAGAAACATATCATTCAAATATTGGTTTACAATGAACAGATCTCTTATTGCACTTCCCTGCCCTTGTTCAATGCTCTTCAAGTTCAGGGTTGGGCTTAGCAACTGGAACGTTTGAAGGACATTAAGAACCATCAGACAATGATCCCCTTCCATGTGTAATGGCTTCAGTAGGCACTGAGGCAGTCCCCTAAACTCCAAACCTCATTTATCTACCTTCACACTAAAGGGAGATTATAAAACGCAAGCAAGCACTGTGTGCCTTAGCTATTATGGGACACCTTAAGCTGTCAGGTCATTCTGCATTAGCGATAGAAAAAAACAGATATAAGGAGGTCTTCACAGATATAAGGAGGTCTTCACTTATGCCCTTAATCACTCTGTTGCACTTTGTGTAATTTTCAGCTGACACTCGGCAAGAAGTTTGTACCCAGTGACTGTGATCACTCCTTCTGCGCATAAGTGAGATAAATACCCAGCAAAGGACTAGACTCTGCTACGGCAGTGGCCATTTCTAGTCTGTTCCTTTTCCCAAATGCACAGATGTTGCCCTAAATTTCAACATGTCTGGGAGGGGCCTCCTAGTCTGAAGTCACACCACAATCACCTGCAGCTCGACCTCTCCCTGTTGGAACTCACCTACATTCCCGGCAGACTATCAGTCCCACCTTGACTTTCCGACCCCAGTAAACGATACACTCATCTCAGCCGCGGGGACTGCCGCCAAACCTAGATGTCGCTCTTGTATCACCTTGTCCCGCCAAAAAGCACAGTTATCATGGGAGCAGGTTCTTCCTTCACCCCCATCTCATCGTCACCATGCTGTTCTGCTCATCAGAAAGGAGGAGTTCATTAGCCCCCAGCACTAAATCACCCCCCCATAACTTGCTCATTCATACCGTCACCCCTCTCACTGACACAAGCTCCCAGGGTCTGTCATAATCGCTGCATCACTCCCCCTGTTTCGGTGCTACCTAGCGCCATTTTTCAGACCTTATTTTAAATAAATAAATACATTTATTTAGTTAAGACTGCATTTCTGAAGAAATATGTGCTAAGTAACATGAATACTACCAATAATCTTATTCATTTACTGAGGATATCACGTTTGCCATTTTGAAAATATAATGCCACTGCAGGGTACATGAGGCAAAACTGAATTCTCAGTACATTGGGGAAATTATTAACAAGAATATATTTACTTAAGATGATCAGCAAATGCTTCCCCATAACAGTACAGCATGCTTTAATAAACACCATGTTTGTGTACCTTGGGTTTCCAATTCTGAAATACTCAGGAGTTTCTCATGCTTTGTAATTATTGATTAATATCCTTTCATTTTTCATCCATGTCTGAGGCAGGAAATAAAACCAATTTCCTCTTTCCTAACATCTGATTGCAAGCAGACAATGGCGAGTTCATCTCTTACCACCACAAGTCCACCCACGAGACATGGTACAAATCAAAGTTGGATGAGTCAACTCAAATGAAGGCATTTTCTACAGTATAATTAAGTTACTATTTTGCAATTGTTCTTGGAGTAATAGGTTTGAACACAAACTTAGACAAAACAACTAGCTAGCAAAGGTAAAAATAGTACTGTATAAAAGATAATGAGATTACCAAGCAAGTCATATTTGCATGGGAGCTCTCCTTAGTCAGAGTTTGTAATACATCCTCACTAACCAAAGTGTTTAAGGACACAAGTCATCAAAATGTTATGCCATATCATGACATAATTTCATACCATTAAGGACCATGTTTAATTCCAGCTGGCCTTAAAGGTTTCAAACAATTTCAATGGGTACATTCATCATGATGCAGTGTCAACAGACATGCAAGAACTGCTTACATCAAATGGCAATAAAATACTGCATCATTTAAAGCTGTGCTTAGAGTCAATAAGAGAAACTATGACCCAAAACAAGATTAGTGAAGAGCATCGGTCTGTGAGATCGACACTTCACTTTCCTGGCCACGACTGAAAGGCAAAGAGCAGCCAGATTGCTAGCAAGAACTGAAAAATCAAAACAAGTATACTCAAGATTCTCTGGGACACTATAAGTACTTCTCATTTGGTCTTGATCAAACCCTAGTTTTTACTCAGGCACTACATTTGAAAACTACTCTGAGCCTTGTTAACACTGGCCAAGGGTTCCTGAAAGCAATATTTTCATACGGCTGGACTGCACTACAACTTTAAATAGCGAATTGATTACCATTTGTGGGCTAACTGCTCATCGATTGCCACCCTGAGAAGTAACCATATGATTGGGTAATAGACTAAATGAGGGGAGGGCTGTAAAAAAAAATATGCTGGTAAACAGTCCAGTGAAATCAATGAAGAAAACTCTCAATATTCTTTGAGGTCCATAAACTGCCAGAGCCAAGAGCCCAGCGTGAGAGTTTTATGCAGATGAGTATAAATTCCCATTCGTACCGTCAAAAAGAGACCAACAATGTTGAAACCTAGTGACATTTTAAGTATCTTAAAATGCTTATGAACATAATTTTTTTAAAGAATAAGCTACATAACAATAAATTAACAAAAAATGTCTTTGCCTTGGCAGCGCGCTAGCTCTAAGTTGTTATATTTATCATAAATACAAAAATACAAATAGACCTGTCGCAATTATCAATCAATCGCCTGATCGCGATAGTTTGAGCTGCCCGCGATCATTTTTGGGATAGTTGTCATAATCGTTATATATCTAATACCTATAAATTGAAATGTAATTTTTTAATCACTATTTAATAGTTTCGGCAGTACAGTATTGGATTTGCACTTGTATCTTCTTTTCTTATTCAGTTGTGGTCAAGTTCAAATATGACCCCATATATGAGCTTAACAATACATGACCTCACCAAGGACAGGACTCTGCAGTCAAAGTGTTTAGAAACAAGATATACACCACACAGCTAAGGCAAACACTTGCAGAATGCCTTCGGTCTGCTTTGGCAGACTGGGGATTAAATGAACAGAAAATCTCCTACATAAGCACAGACAATGGTCCTAACACATTGTGGCTGCAGTGAGATGTGGTCTTAAATCTGATTAACTGAACATGTTAGTGTTTCTTGCAGGGAATCTGCCTAGCCAGTAATGAGCATGATCGGTTGAGCATAAACAAAGATCTGTGTGTGTTATATTGTCATGTTTAGTTTGGTAGTTATTACTGGTTACTGATTGTTATTTGTTATTTATGTCTCAGACTCTCTCCTGCCCTGTACATTTTTGTTAATAAAACAAACAATAACGGCAAACAATTATTTACATTAATTTAAACATTTCTGCCTTTTTGTGATATAAATAAGGTTCAAAGTGAATAAATAGGGTTTCTTCATAAGGTGTATGTGTATTATTAGACTATGAATATGTTTACTTTATACAAAGAACAGAAAAAAGAATTAAATCGTTAATCACAATTATTTGTATGACAATTAATTGTCAGTTAAAATTTCATGATCGTGGCAGCCCTATATAAAAATAATTATATGATAAATATTTCTCTTTGCAGAAATTCATATAATAAGCATGTAGTTATCGCTCCACCCTTCAGCCTCTATAACGAGTACAAACATGAAAGCAAAATTTAAAATCTGCTAAACGGTCATTGATCATTTTGGTTCGGTTCTCGTCCCCTTTGAACCTTCCAGTATATTTTTTCCCCTTCCTGCCATAAAAGTTATGCTTGAGTAAGATCCATGCAGAACACACAAAAACATACACACAACTTTATCTGATTTAATAGCTTACGGTAATATAGCACAGACTTTTGAGGGGCTCCATAATTATTTATTTACTTTTTCTAAAATTAGATTATACAAAAATGCCAACTACATCCAAAGTAATTATTAAAGTATGAGCTGCAATGACTTTTACTTTCTATCACCACTTGTTTTATATGCTGGTAAAATGGCAAATGCTAAGATACAGTACATATGTAAAGTACTATTTAACTATGGAAACAGGGTTACTGCCTTGAAGGTGTCATATTTCACCAACTGGAATGATCTGAATGATTGGCATTTGTAATTTATAATATCATTGACGCCTATTTAGTTATTTAAGTAGGCACAGGGATTGGAAGTCCTGACAGCCCAATGATTCATTATGGTTTCCCACGAGCAAGCATGGATGTCATCATCAAACCTATGATGCAAAAAGTATGTTTATCTGTATAATTGATATATACTTATTAGGGGGGTAAGGGTGCATCCTACGGTTCAGTTCAGGGTTGGTGAAGTCATTCTACTAAAGAGGATGACAGCTCTTTTAAAATGAAAAATTCTCTTTATTAACATCCAGTATTGGTTTAATACTAGCAGCTGCAGAGACAAGGAAAGCAATAGTTTACATGACATGGTTACACGCAAGCATTACACCTCAAGCATTACACAGTTGACACCTACAATTACCACAGATACAATAACACACATACTAATTAACAACATTTAAATATAAGCACGGTGCAGTACAAAATATGCCAGCTACTGACCAACCCCATAGCACCACATTATGTCAGCCCATTGTTGACAGTGGGTGGGGTGACCGCTTTTTCAGTATCGTGTTGCTGAAACGATGTCATATTACGTCTGAAGTATGTGGCTACCATTTTGGGCAGACAAAGTTGGTGAAATTATTAGGCATCTCCTGGTGACACACCTGCACAGCCTACAATGTAGTTTGTTTTTAAATTTCACCATATGGGCACACACACTTCCTCAGCTATGCTCTGGGGGTTTTTAAAAAAAAAAAAAACCCTCCCTCCCCAACAGTGTTTTTCTCAAATTCAGGTGGGATGTACAGTCAATGGTCAGTTCTCGCTCTCTTATAGGGAGCATATTAATACAGCCCTGTCCAGCATACCTATCATTAAAGTGTCACTGGGTGCAGAAGCAAACGACTGGGGGAAGATGGATAGACATACCATGGATGTGCAGCTTGGCAGGTTGAGAGGTAGGTTCATATACTCAAGTGCTTCTGGGACTGTCTTTGACTCTGATATCATTACCTCGCTCTGAAACACTCACGGAGGAGCGCCTTCTCTTCTTCACTTTGACAGAAATTCTGTACATCTGGTTGATGGAAGAACTAGTCACTATAATAGCGTGAACCCGTCATGCACATTCTGCAAAGAGCAGCAGAACCTGTCGTCTAATCACGGTCCCTGTGAGAGGGCATCATGCATTCATGTTTACACCTGGAACTCCGGATGCTATACTTCCTCCGGTTTTCAGTCTGCATCACGGACAACAAACCACAGACATCCATCTATTCATTCTCCAACTGATTATCCAATACAGAGCTACAGAGAGCCTGGACCCTATCCCAGGATGCAAATGACACAATGCCGGAAAACACCTATGGTGGGATGCACCATAGATATATTAAATCATATATTATATTAGATATAGATACCATAGCTATATTAGATCATAATCTTAGAGGCAAAAAAAAGGTCTTGGGAATGTGATGTACAGTCCATATCACTGGGGCTACATCTGCACAGAGGGGTCAGGTTGGTAGAGGAAATAGCTAAGGACAAATAGATTTGTGGATGCTGAGGCTGAGGTAATGTTGAAGGACTGCATGACACAGCTTAGCGCATATAAGACAGGTAATCCAGTTCTAATTAGCTTATCTAAAAGCGAGGCAAAATCAGAGACGTAAACTGCTCACAATATTAAAAAGATTACAAGTTCCATATAAACAAAGGACTGAAAACACTGCAACACTGTCATTTGCCAGTGGTCAACATCATTTTAAAGAATGGGTATGTAAAAGTGTAAAAAAGAAAAAGTCCTCGGTCACAGGGAATCATCAGTGACTCTTTGTTCTTTGTCACAAAGCCAACAAGCGTCAAACTAAATTAGTCGTGATGTTACTGTTCATCTGAGGGATTCTCCTCCCCATCAGAAAGCACGCCAACAGAAATCGGCACCTAGTCATTTGGCCTGAACTACTCAAGCTGCTATCATGCCATAAGCTCAGCGTCAGCCTGATTAATACCATCTGATAAGGTATCTCAATTCCATTCCTCTCGTAAAATCTTTCATGAACAAAGATCTTCATGCGGTGATGATAATGCCGGCAACACCAAACACCAAAAACATACACACAACTTTCCCAGAACAGAAGTTTATTGGTTCAGTTCCATTCCGCCAGTTGTTTTGCGTTTGTCGACAGGTAACCAGGCGCTTGGACCTACGATGCAACACCCTTTTGATATTATCAATTAGGTGTTCAGGCTATAAATGAAGTTAGCATTTCCATATGTACAACACTCATATGAATATGCAGAGGTATACTGAATATTTTATAATTTATTCACATCATAAAAGAACAAGCTGTCTGAATAAGAGGTTAGTGAGAACAGATGTAGGGCAGTAAGCCCACTCCTCTCCAAAGACACACCCACAAATGTACACTTCTCCTGCCTCATATGGATTGATATTAGAGGGGGAAAAAAGCACGACGGGAATTTGATTCAAAGCTATGGCTGCAGACAAACAACCCCCAAGACTGTCAGGAATCCTGGCTTGCAAAGAGTGTCGGCAGCAAACGATCAGCTCAGTCTTCTTGAATAATGTATGGTTTCACTTCCAAATGAGGCGGCCAAGGGCACTTACATGGTGGAACAAGTGCAGCAAAGATGTATGCAGGCGGTGAATATGCATGCGATACTGTGGCAGCTTCGCCGAATTGTCTTATATGGCCACACAGTGTCAGGACTGTTTTGAATATCCACAACGGTTAAGAAGAATAACTGCCAATTTAAAATTGCTTGGTTGAGTGGGTCTTCAAAATGGCACTAGTGCTGAATTATACTCCTTGGGAGGAATAAACATCCTCTGATACGGAAAATGTAGGGGAATAAAATGAGGCGAGGGTGACAGGAAACTAGCATACACACTGAACCAAGGTCGACAAAGGTGTGTAGGGTTACTGTAACACATTTTATTCATTTATTATTATTATTATTATTATTATTTTACCCTGGAGCACTGTCTCTTCCTCTGAACTTTAATGACTGCACACCTGTCTCGTAAAATGCACCAGGCGAACAGGACCCGGCAGCAGGGCGATGTGATCCCGCGCAGGGCGCCGGCTTCTCATGATGTCACCTTTCAGGTTCTCCCAGCCCATTTCTCCATTTCTCAGAACTGCATTTGCGACCAGATAGCTGATATACATGAATAATTTGTGCCAAGGCCTGCCGGTCTGACTGGCGTGAGGCTGGAGACGCACGGCAGGCCGTGTGATAATGGGGATGGAGCAGTGCAATCACTAAAGGCAGAGATAGAGCGCGAGCTTGAAAATAGTGACCATTCACATCTGTTCTGAGGGCAGAGACCCTTCAAGCAGAGGCAGGCCGGTAACAGACAGCGCTTGTGTGGCTACCGGCAAGTCTGCTGACATTTCACTTGGGCTACATTTTGGGGCAGGGGACCAAAAAAGAAAAGAAAACAGCCTAAACCTTCCCCATCACCATATCTGCTTTGAGCACTGCTGCCTCCGTAGAACAGAGATAAAGACTAGTGCCTTTTCAAAACTGCACTGATTGGAAAGACCATGAAACGTCACCTTCAGAAACTGGCCTGGATTCTGCTCAGCAATATGACAGACACAAGCCAGGGCCAAGAGTGAGGAGTGACAGAGAGTAACAGGGAGGTGAGTGCTTTAAACAATCCCTCCAACCTAAAGTCACTGTCCAGAACATCACAGATATCTTATTCTTGCCATATATGCATGTAAAGCACAGAATAATACAGAATCATTCTTTACTACAGAGGAAAAGAGACAAATGAAGAGATAAAGTGAATGGCTGATATGCAAGCAGTTACTTTTCCTGTTAAACCTATGGTTCTGTGATACTTTCACATTGACAAAGAAGGGGTTCATGTAAGGAGCTCCCTGCTCACTCAGATTAGTGTTTCAATACAGTTTACAGTAAAACGGACCCTAATACTGATAAAATTCATCAAGAGTGGATATATACAGTATGTGTATAGACACCAACCACACATTGCCATCCCTATAGACCAGGGGTGGGTAATCCTACCCACAAAGGGCCGCTGTGTATGCAGGCTTTTGGGATAACCTTTAGGTCAGCTGTTCAAACCCAGGTGTGAGGACTCGCCTGCCAATCAGTCCTTTAATTAATAACCTAATTAGGGAGTTGTAGCGAAAACCCACACATGCAGCGGCCCGTTCTGGATAAGATTGCCCACCCCTGCTATAGACAGAGAGGGAAATGTGGGTATTTGTTACAGCACATTTAGGAGCAATAGGGCTTCAGTAGAACAAGATTACGAAACCTACAAAAGGGACTGAGGGCAACTGAGGAAAAAGGAAGAAATGCGAAGAAAAGATTTCAAAGGATGTTGCAGCATATAACCTGACAGCCATGAAACGTGTTGAGGAGATGATAGCTTTAACACATTGGGAGGCAAGCAACGCATGTGCGTACATGTGATAAGGCCGACAAAAAAATCACAATGAGAAATACTTCACGATCAGAATCGCACTGTAGCCACTGCCAATTCACCTACCACTTTCAAGGCTACTAAGCCGAAAACCAAAATACGTTTTCATTGCCATGAAATTGAAACTAAATGAGTCATACCATCATAACAAGCACCATTTAAATACTATTAGTGCTTCAAGCTATACGGCTCTGTTGCTGACAAAACCACTACATCTTGAACAAAATAATTACCACATTAGAAGAGCTACAATTATTACAGCAATGAGACTTAATACCTTTGTCTATGTTGAACTTCTTTATATATGACTGTTAAATCCCAAAACAAGCAGCTGGGAGATGGATAGGCACATGGGTCAAATTCCGTATAAGGAAACCAATCTTAATAGCACATTTAAATATTAATGGAAATATGAGTTTTACCTTCTGTTCTTCCAAGCGGGTCTCCAAAAGCTAAGCTGAATTAAAATGATGCTTTACAGTTGTTTTAACTTTCCAAGCTATGTATATGAACAGAATGAATAAACAAAAAAATAATCAATCACTCTGCTTATCACAAAACGAGATTGTGACAGTCGATGATAAATTATCTCCTGGCTATGGGCCGTGTTTTGCATCCTATTAAAAATGAATGATATCACTGATGCTTATGTTATCTGTTATCCTGTGCAGGTCTCATGAGAAGTCCCACGCACCGTACCCAGAAAATCCAGCACCACTGAGAGATTAACCCCCTTCGTATCCCTTCCCTTTTACAGGGTGTAGTGAGCTAAACAGCAAAATAAGTGATGCTTGGGTGATGAATTGGAGAAATGCAATTAGGTCCATTAGAATTCACAGGAGTCGACTGACAATAATCAAACAGCTTTCAAGCTGCCCATTGCAATTATCTCCGCACTTAAGAATCAACAAAGCACATAATGACTTACAGTCCATTAAGGAATTCTGAAGGAATCAAATTTTAATGCAAGTAGTGTGGATTAGCTGGTCACTCGGTACCAGAAAATTGCACATTTGTATATAAATCTACTTAACCGACTTGACCTGTGACAGCTGAGAACATAGCAAAAGGGCTTTTCAGACCTTTGCAATCCCTTTTATTTAACTAAGTATATTTCCCAAAAGGACTGTAGAGAGAGAGTTTGTTAAGGTCATCCTACTCAAGTTGACTTCTTGGGACTTACCAGAACTTGTTAATCACTGTGGTTGAAGATGTTACCCTAACAGATCAGATGTTATCCTAAATCCAAGATTGGACTGAGGCCCTGTGATTAGTATGCATGCGCTTTCAGGCACGAGTTAAACAGGCTGAGGTAATGTTGAAGGACTGCATTTCATGGTGCTTGGCAGACAGATTTTGTGGGATATAATCACAGGCTTCATTTAATCACAATTAATAACCCACTTTTTTATGCGTCTCAGATTTCAATTTGTCTCTTTTGCGTTTCATAGAGAAGAGCTGGCTAGTGATTCTTTTTTTTTGCCAAACAGTCCCCAACCTGATAATTCACCATGTCACAGAGATGATAACATTAGTGATTGCTCCTAAATTGAAAGGTACTTCATGAAGAAAATATTGCTGCGTTCCATTTGAACTCGTAATATGGAAATTTCAACTGGAATGCCCCCCCAAAGTCGGAATTCCTGCTTGGGAACTCGGAGGAATCTACACAACCCTGACCTCAGAATTCAAGATGGCTGTAGCCAACAGTTAAGGCCGTAGTTTTATGCTGTTTATTAGCACTTCCGTCTTATTTGTGCCTCATTAAATTGCTCATAAACACAATGATGTCCAACTGCTAACTGGATGTGTTGCTACAGTGTTTTTTGCACAAAATACTCAAATGATATCATGAAAATTGACATCAAATGATACTGCTAGCAACGGCTAATAACTAAGTGTACTAGAACTGGGGCCTGTTTCAGTAAGCAGCTTAGCCAGATAAACTGACAGGCAGTCTGGCCAAAATGTATGCAAACAAAGATAAAAACCATTTAAACTGGGGTAAATTAAATCCAACAAGTTATCTGGCTAAGCAAGAAAAAGCATCTTGCTTTTTGAAACATGTCCCTGGTATTTTAAAATGGCCAACTGCAACACGGTTAACTCAGGTGTGACATTATTCCCAGTTCCGACTGCTGACCTCCGAGAAAAATGGAATGCAGTATATCTTAATACTATCTAGTACAGAACAATATGGGACACACTGCTACCAGATTGGGAACTACATTTCTGGCTTGAGTAGCCTATGTGAAACTGCAGGGAAAGAAATAAGGAATAAGGAAAATATTTCATTTTAAATACACACGGTGCTACAGATATATATAACTGGCTCCATTAACAAGGCTATCCTTTTGCAGTTTATATCCTTTCAGTACTCTTAACAAGTATACGTGGCAAAACTTGACAGCACCAGTGAGATCTAATCAACATATCTACTGGTATCTTGCTTCAACCATCAGCACCAGGGACGACGGAAATGCGCGAGATATCGCAGGTACATTTGCACTTCTCGATCAGTCCTTACGAGCAGATAGGAAGGCGGGCCCCTTGCCATTATACAGCTGACTTTAAAGGTTCAGCAATTTGCCACATTTTATAATTTGCACCTACGTTCAGTGTTATGAAAGCAAGCGGTAACATTCTTTTCAAGATTTCTGTGCTGCCATAAGTAAAATTTGAGGTAGAAAGTTAGAAGTAAAACAAACCTATACATACATTCAGTGGGTACTTAAATTGTAGCTTTTCTTTTTTAAAAGTTGTTCATTTTAAAACCCTTTGCAATTGCTAATGACAGCAGGTTCAGTAAGGTGAATATGTGAACGTAAAAAGAATTTGGGGAGCACCACAGGAAGTCTGACAAGGTCTGCGGAAATGCCAGTTGCTTCTCAGTGGTCTACAATCCACAGGGCTCTCTTCTATAATACTAACAGCAGGACCACTAACCAGAAATTGAGCTGAACTGGTTCTTCCTCCCCCAATGTAGATATAAAAACAATGTAAATCTATTGACAAGGTTATTATTTATTACGTCAAAATTTATGTCTCGTCTTTCCCTCAGTATGTTCATGTTACACTCAATTCCCAATCCAGAACACCATGTTTGATCCCAAGTTTCTCTAAGGAGTAGGTGTTCCACAAATGAGCGAGCACTGAGAGGAAATGGCCGAAGCAGGGCCCGCCCCAGGGCCCGCCCCAGGAACCCGACGCCGCATGAGCACAACCCTCTCCCATCAGAAGAAATGAATACTGAAGCAAATAAAGAAACAGTCCGTAAGCTAAATGAAAAAGATTACATTACATATCTGCAATACAAAAGTGTTCCACTTCGGTCTCATCTGACCACAAGAGGCATTTCCACATGCTTAGCAGTGACTTACGCATATTGTTGAGTTACGCACATTCCCATGTATCCCCTCCCCTGAGGTCTCTCACGGTCCATAGTTTCCTCTCTGCCTGACTGCCTAGTTTGGAAAGACACCCTAGATTTAGATAGTGTATAGATGGCACAATGTACCCAGTACTTCATGATGATGAAGGAGACTGCAAATTGCTGAAAAGCAATATTTAGAAAACTACATATTTTTGTATAATTCTGATCTGCACTTTCCTCCCTGGTTTTTAGGGCATGAAAATCTTTGCAGGAAACCAAAAGGCTCATCAAGAAATCTCAAAGAACTTTTTTTTCTTTTAATTTTTATTCTATAGTCCCATTTGGCTCCTTATGTATATTTCATCTTGTTATTCTATCTTATTGAAGTTAAACATATGCGCCAAATTCATGCTGTGAATAACAAAATATCCAAGAGTGCAAGCTTAAAGGAAGCCGTACGCAAAACCAGCGCAGTCTGTGTATGCACAGAGCCAGACACATTATCAAAATAGCAGATAAGCTAATACTCACCTTGAATAAAACCCTGGTTTTCATGGTGTTCTGGAACATAGCTTACCTAGCGCACATGCCCTGTCTCTCATCTAGCGTTTCAGGATCATAAAAATTTAACTTAATTCATTTAATATCACAACTATTAAAACAAATATTAATATCAAGCAATGCATTCGCTTACGCGTGCTAGTGCATGCCTGGATAGTATAGAAGCACAAGATGTCTTTCATTTATGGCCAAAAATAGTGACACCAATTGGAAACGTAAATGGGTAATTTATCACAAATTCTTTTACAAATTCTCACAGTTCCATAAGTAAATGAGTAAAATAAAATGATACGCAATTACGTCTTTCAGTGAAACTAGACATTATATGCAGAAAATCAATCAGAACTGATGAATTTAAAAAAAGTCACTAAATGCCCAACTATTCACTTTTATTAAAAGCATTAACATTAAGGCTGTTTCCTGTTACCAGCCAATCACTGCCCCAAAGACCTCCAAACCATTCCCCTTTGACTTTGAATAGCTT
The DNA here is from genome assembly GCA_026780845.1 of Petrocephalus sullivani. NCBI lineage: Eukaryota > Metazoa > Chordata > Actinopteri > Osteoglossiformes > Mormyridae > Petrocephalus > Petrocephalus sullivani. The sequence goes on along the minus strand of JAODKM010000058.1, from coordinate 6,392,445 downwards.
CGTACCACAGACGTTTATGTTGCTACCATAGATATTTATAGCCAAACCTGAACTCTGACCCCTGTATGAAGGGGAACCAGAGGTGGCGGTGATATTTGTGTCCCCCGGAAACAATGGAAAATAGGCACTTTGCAGTTTCTAAAATAATGAACAACAATAACAACCTTAATATATAATAATTAGATATTTACATTTTAAAAGCAACCCCATGAATGCCCAGCTGACATTTCATAAAAATATATTTTTAACCGCAAAATTAAACCGTTAAAATGTTGCCAAGTCCCATCCAGTGTCCATGGTGACTGGGAATACCGGCAAACCATGAACTGCATTAAGCCAAAACAATTACATTTATACAGTTTAGACTCTCACTGTGAGAGGCAGTTTCAGGTCTAACACTGGTCTGACAATCATCATAAAAACTGGACCAGCGTAGGTTTTCCCAGGCTAGTCATGGAATGTTTCCTTGTGGACAAGTCTTAAGCTTTTTGTTGTTTTCTCACGGTTTTTACCACCAGGTAATGCCCCTGTACATGCGTGCATTATAACTGCCACCCAAATGTTTGCGGTCATGCCGTTGTTTTTGGTTTAATACCAAGTTAATAAATAACAAATATGACCACTTGACAGCCCGGACTGTCAGAACATTCATTAAATGTATAAGACGTCAGAACGTCACGTTTATTTAGCAGACACTTTTGTCTGAAATGACGTACAACAGAGGTAGATACTACATCACTAGGGGGATACAGACATACATGGACATATCAACACATCCATCTTCCAACCAATAGTGTTTGTGTCATAGAAGCACATGTTCAAATGTACTTCATGCTATTATGGTCACGGTACATTGAAGGTGATGTCGGTAGTTATCATATTGATCCTACTACTCCCTTGTGCATTACTGGGGCAATTCACGCTGCCATCTAGTGGGTCATTTGAGTATTCTACTTCAACTGGCAAACGGGAGAACAGCTTCACTTTAGCTCTCCAAATACATACAACGGCACATGATCTGATAAATCTGAACCAGCATTATAAGATTTTCTACAAAAAGAATTTCAAGTTTGATTATTTCATCACATGAAAAAGTAAACAAACACATTGATATAAAAACAACAACAATAAATAAACAATGATTGCTCACTGGAATAATGTAAAAAGTATGTATATATAAAAATATATATATTAAACAGTGGCTTTATATTAAACCTTTAATCAAAATGGGTACGTAGCAAGTGAGAAGGTTGTTTTGAGCTGCACAGTATTGAAACAGATTTTAAGGATCACATACTCCTCTGGATGTCACTTGTATAAGAGCATTTTTAATCGTTTAAATTAAACGTTATCTACCGAGCAGTGATATGATTATTAGAGCTCTTGAAACAATTGACATACAAGTCCTTTGTACAGGAGGCCAGCCAAATGCGTTTCTGTGATAATTCAGTTTATGGCCGAGCGATAATGTAATTCAAGATTATCGACTGCAAGGCTCGATGTTTTACCAACTGCTGCCAGGTCTCCAAAACTGTAATTGTGAAATGATCTTCTAGAGACCACGGCACAGCGAGAAGGCAGACCACCTACCAATGGCATGCCCGCATGCAGCTGGAGGAGTCTCTACTTTCAGTTTCGGAGAGCAAGCCCTCTCCTGGGGCACCTTGCTGCTCTCACTTTAGTTATGAAAGATAAAATGAAACACCGCACCTCTACTTGGGTGACTGAGCCAATAAAATACCGGTTGCCATGGTGACAGAGACTGCCGAGTGATTCCCGCATTTATAGGGCCTGAAGTCTGGGAGAGGCTTTTAGTCAGTGCCGAATTCATTTTTTGAATGCCAGTAGCTTTAATTTGGACACAAATGTTACAACATTAATTTCAAATTCTTTCGAAGGGAGTATACTCTACTTAATAATTATTTATACACTTAAATCGAGGAAGTGTTACCAAGAGCGAGTGCAAATTGCAGGAAAGATTTCACATAAACAGCTGTTTCACAGAAAGGGATAAACAGATGCAGTATTTATATCTTTGCTCCCTTAGTGGGGTGTAAAAATGGATTGCATAAAATCAGACAGCGATGTCCCTAAGAGTGGCTAAAAGGGGCACGTGACATGTGTCTTATATAACACACAGCGTTTGAAGATGCACATACGGTAAGCTTAGTATCACAGTCACATGCCTTATATGTGAGCATATATGTGATTTTATAACCCCACTCCGCTTCTTGCATGGAGCCTGGGCTGACTTGCAAACTGGTTAAGTGGAAAGAGAAAGTAGGAAGCGGTGAGCATTTCACACGCATTTCCGTCTCCTTTATGGTGGCACTTTGCCGATTTCTAAGGTCACTGTATGGTGGGCAAACAACCAGTGCTGAGCACCTCATGTTCAACATTCACCCTGATCTAATGCCACAGGGGAACGCTGTGCTGTACTGGTTCCCCATAAGAAAACCTGCATTAACAGCAGTAAAAACAAAAAAAGACAGTAATTTCAACCTATTCTCAACAGAAAGGGGGGGGGGGTACATATGTATTCCACATACTCATTCTTACTTAAAACTGTTATTTTCCATTGCAGATCTTAAAGGTGCACACTGATTTACATTTTACTGCAGACCTTAAAAGGAAAAAGACACTTTGAACTTAGTACCTAGTGAAAGATTGCGCTGCATATAATAATGTTGCACGTAATCCAGACATAAAGAGCTGGAAGGATAAATCTGCAACTTGACTACAAACAGGAAATATTATTAAAGCTCAGAATTGCATGCCAAAAATATTACCTGCTACGTTAGCTGTCATGGGCTCTAAGCTTCTGTTTACCCAACATCCTCCCATGACCAAGGTATTTGTTTTTTCTTCTGTGAACTGTAGAGTTTGCATATTCAGTTCTTCACTCTACTGTCCTATTCTGTCTCATTTGGACATTTTTTGGTTCACAGGCGAGGTGTTACATCTGAAACATTTATGACACAACTGCTCTAGCCACTAATGCCCGACACAAACATCAGTAAGTGGGTCAGACGCAGATTCCGGGTAGACTTGTTAAGCCACGGAATTATGTGCATTTTAATAGTGACGTTTCAAAGTGCATAGCTTCATTTACGCACTGTCAGGTGTCCCAGCTTCATTCAGCTTTGATTTCATTTCCATTTTGCCCCTCAAATGTCAAGTAGCTCCTCTCCAAGGGATAAAAAGCACCACTTACCGCTCTGCCATTTTAAACATCCCCTTTCCTCCCCCCCCCCTCCCCGATTTCATGTGTTCATTGTGTTAAGTGTCAGGAACAGGGGTGTGAGGGGATGGGGAGGTGGGGGTGGGACACAGAGGCCCATTAGCCAAGGTTTTCTCTCAGGTGAGCCCACTTCATACAGCAGAGATGCTGGCTCCAGACTCTGGAATATGAAGACAGACAGGGCTGCATTTGAAGCCACCAGCGCTCAACTGCGGGACCACTACTGTCACCTGTGTGCATGTATGTCTCAGCACATGTGTGCTCACATATGCTCAGCATACAGGAAGGATACCTCCGAGTTCACCTTGGGGGGGGCGGGGGGCAAAGACTCAAGAGGGACAAGATGTCTGACAGCCTCCGAGTATTCCAATGCATATGCTCTCACGGCAGTAATGACTGGGAAAATAAATGGGAATAAGGTTGCCCTTGTATTGCACCTTTTAGTCAAACAAATACATCATATAAATAAGATACACAGAAATCGATTAACAGAAGGAGAGATCTCTAGGCATGCGCTCGAAGAATGATCTCATAACTCCACAGATTACAGTGATCCCTGGTAGATATCAATTCAGAAGCTTCCAATTTCAGCGGGCGAGGGTTCCCAGCTCGACTCAAGCTGACATTCCCATTATCCTATGTACACAGACAGAAACAAGGGCTGTCTTTGTGGCAGATTAGATGGGGGTGCAGGGGGGGCCTGGCTTTGCTGGGCTTGGCTTGTTTAGCAACAGGGATTCCCGAGGGGTGGGAACTAATGAGAGAAAACAAAGCAGCTGCCTGCTCTTTTAATCCGCCGGTTCATGTGAAAGGCACTGCCGTCGCTCCCCCGTGCCATGAAGCCACGCCGCGGCCACTACCGCCGATCACTGCCGTCATGTACAAATACCGCGGTCCGGTTGGAGGGCTCCGTCAGGCTTCCGGCGCCCGGTTATAACCTCTCAGGTGAAGCCAGACAATCCAGCCAGAGCCTGGGAAGAGAGCGCCCCAGCAGCATCTCGACGTTTTTCTCTAAGCTTGGAAAGGCTGTGACATTTCCAGGAGAATGAGCACAGAGTTATGGAGGAGAGGGGCAGCAGTAGAGACGCCGTTACCCAGCCTACACAGACAAGCCATGTCCACAGCGAGGCTTTATTATCACTCAGCCGGCTTTAAAGCGCCGCACCTGTGGCGTCCGAATCTCCTCCGCTTTAATGAGCTGCCCCTTTTCACAGGCAGCCGCCGCACTCGCACCACGCCAGCTGAAGTCGGCCCAGGGTGTACCGCTCTCCCAGCCGCGGTGCCGCGTGCCGATAGGCCTCACACCCGCCACGCCGCTGCGGGAGGTAGTCATGAGAAAGGAAAACTAGCTAGGACTAGTTTTAACTAGTACTAGCTACTAACTGGAAGGCTGAGAAGCAGCCCGTGCATTTCAACATGTCAACAAGAGGATGGGACACTGGCCCGACTTCATGTTTCATTCATCTACCTTTACGGGTCTGCAAATGGATTCAGACACGTGACAGACACTGCGCTTTTGCTGCATCTCCCCTATCAGGAAATATTAACACAGTAACACAGTAACATACGCAGCTGCACAGCAGTGCTTACTCCTTTTGTCACACATGCACAGAGCTGTGCTCTGGCGACACGGTGACACAACGCCATAAATCACAGAGAAGTGTTAACAAGATACATTGAATGCAGTGAAAAGAAAGAGAAGAAGCATTATGTTAAGTGTTAAGTACATATTAATGTAAATCACACATATGTGAGCCACATTGGTCCAATTACAATAGGATCCCATAATTATTTGAAAACCAGAAGGTAGAAATTGGTAGAAAACAACCAGCTACAGAGGGGATGGAGTTAACATCATGGCAATGAGCATGCCTTTGGAAAAGCTGAAGGCCTGGACAGGAGACGGCCGTTCTGGACAAAAAGCCGCTGGGTCGACATGGACCTGACAGCATCTGACAATAACAGGTGCTGAGGAATGACCGGAGGAACTCGCATAAAAAAAGTGCAAAAACAAAAGTGCGGCATTGAGAGCCTTAGATGATAAATGCTTCAGTCACCGCTACTCATAAATGACCAAGCCATTTATCACAGCTGAAGAAATCATTATTCCCATCGGGCTGCCATGGAAGCCGCCACTGCATACTTTCCAGACTTGACATCTGCCTGACATTCGAGTAATAATGTACATTACAGCCCCTCTTTAATGGCACTAACATACTGTAAATGTGAAGCAGGAAGTAAAAGATCAAACCAGCAGCCTACCAAAAACATCCACAAGCAGCCTGAGAATATTGTGTGACACAATCAAATACTCCTGGACACATAAATGGTGCTATTTTCCAAATCATTGCATCTAGGGAATTAAGAGCAATTTAACAAACCGAAATTCCCATTATTTTTCATTTGTTCATTTATTTGTAATTGCTGCTCTAAGTTTTCTGCCCTTGCGATAGCCACTTTAGAGAAGATGAACCAAACAATGCGATTGCCGTCCATGATGTAGGCAAGTTGAATACTGCCAAGTGGATTGATTTTCTCCCCGTTTTCCCATGAGAGGATATGTGTTCTGTGTTTCGTCCCGAAACATGGCCATTATGAAGTACGGGTTTCTGACCTACAACATGAGACGCGGCACATAGCTGCTTTCCTGGGGATCTCGGAATTGGTTTTCGATGAAAACACAGCCAATGGACAGTCTCTCAATGTAGGCCGACAGGCACAGCTAGCTTGTGGTAGGGTGGGGTGCCTCATCCTGGGCACTAATGAGAAATACAGTAAGTTTCATTTGATTTTCCCCATCAGAGACTTAGAAACCATCAAGAATAATCAGAGCCCTCCCCGATATTACTGCTTTTGTTCATCGTTATAAATCACTGTGATTAGTCGCATGTTTGCCTGCCTATGATCTACAAAGCCATGTTTAAAAATGCACAACAACAAACAAAAACATCCTCACAGTCTAAAAAGGGGCAAACTGGGGACTTTAGCCCAGACTTCAGTCTAGCAACCAATAGGAGATCTGCATAACATGGCTGAGTATTACAAAATGCTGCCAAAGTCAATAATTCACTCAAATGCAAGGTATTCATTTGACTGATTATTAAATTAAGAAATGCATTAATCCTGATGTGCTGGTGCACCCTATAGGTAAATAAAATAACATGATAATAATAAGACAAATCATAATTAAAAAGATAGAGAAGATGGTATACATTCCATAAAAAGACTGATGGTCTGTTCCAACTCTACTTTCGTCGGCCTCACCATGGTATGTGAGACCCCGCAGTGAGCCAGCCCTGCGGCACCGCACCAGCACAGAGGTAGCTTCCAGCGCGAGCGCCCATGCTGGTTCCAATCAGGCACCTGCTGCTGAACACCATAAAGAGGTCAAGAAGAACAAATCAGGTATGTTTCTTTGCTTGAAAGACAAGTGTTGAAGCTAATATGATGCACTTGCGACCGCCATACTTTATTAACATGATTTTCTGAGAATCGTTATAGGATGGACAATGATTAAATATTCACGGCAGTGTTTAAATATAATAATACTACACTGGTAGTAATTGCGTATTAGGGCTGAACGATTTATCGATTTACAATCGAAATCACGATTTGAAACAATGCAAATAGGAAATTGCAAAGGCTTAGATTTAGGATATGCATTATATGGCACGTCTGACCCAGGGTTTAAAACTGTTGTGAGCATAGTTACAAATTCATTCCATCCTCCTGGTGTGACAGTCTAACCAATCAGAAATGCCGTGCTCCTCGTGTGCCAATCATGCTCACCAATCAAAAGTGGCCCAAAGTGACTGCGTATACGGCCACAAACAACAGATGTGAAACCCGAGGAAAACGTTACATTCACAGTGCAGAAAAATATCAGTTCTGCTGCTGCCGGAAGTGAATCATCTACCTATTTAATGATCAGAGATTGTTTACAGAAAGGTCCTATTATTAGGGGTCCAAGCAGCGTTAGTCGCAAGACTCCTATCGTTTTCTTACTGGAATCGTTTTCTTTTTATTACTTTATTTTAACACAGTCACGGCTTTTGTGATAGTAGTTTTATAAATCATTGTTCTCTGCTAATTTGACCGTCATGTACATGGGCCTTTCCAGATGGGACTTTCCAGAAACACTTTACTATGGGTAAAAAAATACAATCACTTTACCATGTTAGCTAGCGACTGGGAACATTTTTGGTAAATGAATGAGTATAAAAATTTTAAGCGATTTTGCCTTAAATTTAATTGGGCTGAAAAGAACGTGGCATAATCTGGTAACAGCAATCACACCAAATCATATTATTGGCAAAAAGTTCAGATTGTTTAGAAAATGCTTAGTGTACATGTCACATAGTGAATACTAAACAGAGTAAAAAAAAAAAAAAATGCTAATCTAATTGCAATCGCAATATCTGTCAGATAAATTGCAATTTGATATTTTCACAAAATCATTCAGCCCTGCATATACAACACATGGTTTGGAGACATAAGAAAATGAGACCAGAAGTTAAAAAGCAAATGCAGACACATACACAGCCACACATACAGCACTCTTCAAATCTATTTAATATAACATTATAATGTAACCCTGAGCGGGACCTGCCGCTGCATGGACTGCATGGGCAGTTGCTGTGAACATGTAACGGCCCATTAAAAAGCCCTCCAAAGGCAGACGGGGCACTGACACGTGACACCAGCATAGACAATTATGAGCGTTTTAATTAAGACGCCCACGTGGTTTGTCAGGACGAGATGTAGTGTAACAGGAGAAAAGATCAGGTGCGTTCTCATACCAGGAACACGTGCCACCACGCTGAATATTGAATTAATGGCTCCATTGGAAATTATCCAATAAAATTTCTGAGTCATGCTTGATTACACAATATTCTGAATCCCTTAAAGGTGAATTGCATTTTTGGCCATCTTCATTGACCATAAAAAAATAAATAATAAATGGTTGGTGAATGTAGCCATAATTCTGCTAAGCTTTTTCATTGATGGGATTAGTTTCTGATCTTTAGTTTAGGCTTTCATATCTATTCTGACACATTCAGAGTTGAATTCAGAGCTGAAACAGATATCTGGCTAGTTTATCAGAGCCCTAGTTACAGAGAATCAGTTACACTTGCTATGGTTTAAACTAATTACTGGCAGACATGAAGACTCAAAAGTTTATGAAACTGGGGGAACATATCCATAATTAATATGCGGATATTCTTTATTTCCAGTCTAAGCTACTGGAACATTCAGCTTAGAGCAGACAAAAATTCTAGGCTGCACAATTGCCACTCACGTGGGCTTAATGCAATCAGCGATGCCTGTGCATTTATATTAAATTTAAATAAAAAAAAATTTTAATTGGTACATATTGATGCAAGTTCTT